>WNYA01004810.1:0-17262 GCA_019512145.1 Engystomops pustulosus | reverse complement strand
TTACTTACCCGTCCCATTGACGCCGCCGATCCGGAATGTCTGCCGAGGATTCGGAGCTGCCGTGATTCACTAAGATCGTGCGTCCAATTTCCAATTCACCTTCTTCTCCCCGGTGCATGTAAGTGCTGATCTTGCGACACAATTTGGTTTTTAAATTCCGCGGTTTGTCCGAATAAGTCGATTTGTATAGCATGCAAGTCGGCGCCGATGCGGCACAATCCGATCGTGTGCATCAAAAACCCGGGGCATTTCAGAGTAAATCGGGAAAAATCATGAAACCAGACGGAAATGCGTCCGACGAACTCTTAGTAAATATGCCCCTATGTCTCAGTCTCTGGAAGGTTGCAGGGAGCTAGCCAAAGGACATTACCTCAGTTGAAGATAAATAAGATACATTAATATAAACAAGCCACATTAACTATTTAAGAACATGATAGAATACATACATAGATATATTGCACACAATGGCCCAGATTTATTAAAGCCTTTGCACCAGTTTTCTGTCTGACCTTGCACATGACTTTTTAGTGTAAACTGCTTGCACATGTATTTATAAAGTGTCACATTTGTGGAACACACGACACATTTGTGTCATGGTTGCACTATTAACAAAAATACAGCATCCCTCAGATATAATTCAAACCTGTCTCTATCAGACCTGGTATTTACAATTTTGGTTATCCTTGAATACAACCGTATATCTTCTGACTATGGTAGGGTTCCACTCATGAATAGCTTCTCCTGTATGCACACTGCAGATCTCGCTGCCTCCTGCCCCTCCCCCTGCATTACAAGACCAGCTCAGACACAAGCACTTCCTGCCAGCAAGTAGCAGTGTGCAGAGACTTACTCTACAAGCTACAGACAGATAAGTTTGAGTTGAGAGTGTCATTGTACCACATTTACTAAGGTCCTTGTACCGGTTTTAAAGTTTTATGTCTGACTTTGCGCATTCATGTAATTATAAAGTATCTATTTTTGGCAAACACAACACAGGTGACACTTTGTGGCGCACAGTGCACTATACCCAAAGCGACAAAAAATTTCTGCACTAAAAAGGCCATTTCGGTGTCTTGTATTCATCTCATCTCTGATCTGTCTCATATCTCTCTTTCTATGTGTCAGATACTAGTGAATGAAAGTGTAGATAAACCTGTAGCCTGATAATCTCAGCACATTGTCAGCACACAGTATCTCATAGCACAGAGGAATCATGAAGTGTCTGCTCAACAAATCCCCGTCCACACTCTGGAATCTTACACTGACCATCACTGAGTGATAGGAGCTAAAACAGCAATAAAACTGAGTTATATTGTAATGTAAGGTGTTAAAAATTATCTTTATTGTGTTAACATCACTAGGAGATTAAAATGTAACCACTTTAACCTGGAAAACCTGGAAAAACTGGGTTATGCTCCCTAGACAGTTGGATCTCTGAGTTACAGAGCCCAGTAGGGTGATCAGTCCTAATGGGTCCACTTCAGAGACCATCTTGAATTATAGTTTTGTAATGATCCAACACTGGGACATTCCATATCCAATGTCGCCAATTCCCCCCACTTTAGCATACAGGCCCCTGGATTCCCAATGGGCAGGCCCACCTTCACACCCGGGTCATCTCATTCCTGACCACCAGCCGGTTCTTGATATGGAAAATTCCAGTAGCACAAAAAGGAAGAGAAAACAATGAACATCAGAAGCAACATAACATACAAAACATGGGTTTCGGGATGATGGTATAGTCCACACACATGGGACACCTGTAATCTATATACCCTAACCCCTTCCATACTTTTCCATTCTTAGAGCCCCACAGCTACTTAACTGATTGAAACCCACTAGTAATGTCACTGACTATATGTATGTGTGTATATAAGTACACTTTGAAACAAGGATCCAGATTATTCCACTAGAAAAGAGGAAAAAATATCTATACACAATTTATAATTATTTAATATATAATATTTTAGAATAAGAAGTATTAAATATAAGAAACCCAAACCCATCTCTGTGCCAGTCCCGGTCCCTGGCAGGGCAGGTCTATCAACCCATTCTATACAATAGATAGAGCAGATACATTAACTGTAAAAAAATCATAGAGGTGTCAGGATTGGGAAGAAATTCCATTAGAAGAACAGCATGAAGAGATATATAATCATGGAGGTTGAAAGCCATAGGATACAGGCCAAATGGAAAGCAATAGTTGGGTTGTTAGGGATGTAACAGGAGATAATGCGATGGAGAAGAATTTTGTGGATGAGATAGATAATTATATTGGCATTACTGGTTCCTAGGATACCTAAGAGGCATGGTATGTGTAGCTAATATATATTATACTAATTAAAGATAAAAACTAAACACAAATACTAATTACACCTACTATACTGTTACTAGAACAAAAACAACAATAGAAAACACAATTTTAGTGGATTACTGATGAAACAACTTGCAGTAATTAATCCTCTGTTTAAAGTTTAACAACTTAATGAAGTTTTCCAGGAATTCTTGAAAAATTCTTTGGAGGCTGAAACAGAGGTGCCAAAAATTAAAGTAAAGCTTGCTCTAGCTCTGTTTCTGGTTCCCACCATTCTTCGGGTCTTCGACACCTTTGCCTGGAGTCAGTAACCTCCTCAAACTATGGGGCATCACTTCCTCTTACGACAGAAGTGACTTCCCATGGTCCACTGTTTGGTCAAAGTGTGTCCAGTGACCTTGTGGCCTGGTAGAGGTGGCAAAGGCCGGTGGTTTATCTGATAACTAGCAAGTTAAGTTTTGAAGTGGATTGGACTTGTTCTTTTAGCAGGAGGACAACCCAACTCATGTTCCTCAAACATAGATATACAGTAAAATATAAGCGGTTTGGGCTGTAGACCGGGGCCCAAACCTTCTAGGGGGCCCATGGCCACCCAGACCACCCACCAAAATTTATACTGAGAAGGACCTTCACCCATGAAATCCTTGTACATCTGTTCCTGCTTACAATACACATGTACACAAGAGCCATTTCAGGAAGTTTGAAGATCCTCCAAAAATCCTGAAACTACAGATTGAAAGCAGGACGAAGGGGCACACCCTCCATTCTCCGAGAAGCTGATCCTAGTACCATCTGTAGGACATAAATTCTGAACTTGTAGGGGCTATAATATTCATACAGCCCAGTGGGACATTATATATATACGGTTCATATTGCTCTCGGCAATGTGCTACTTCACAGCTCCTCCCCTCTGCTACCAGTAGTTGCTGTATCAGGATTTTGGTTGTCTATTTACAGCAGTCACTCAGCAGATGGGAGGAGCTGTGGGACAATTCATTGCAAAGGGGAGAAAGCAGTTGCAGGAGCTGTAAACCAGGATTAAAAGTTCCCTTTTCACAGTCCTGCTGCTACTTACAACACGCGCAAAAGCTATGGTTACACCAATCTCTAGGGGCTGTACCAAACACTGCAGTTTATTATAGTCTACACTGATGATGGATTCTATATAAATAAATTATACACAAGGAGGCATGCTACACCTTTAATCCTATACATAGATTTGTGCACAGTGTTAGCCCTGTAGTCACTGAAGAAGGAGCCCCCGCTCTGAAACACTATACAGGCAGTCCCCAGGTTACATACAAGATAGGGTCTGTAGGTTTGTTCTTAAGTTGAATTTGTATGTAAGTCGGAACTGTATATTTTATCACTGTAATCCCAGCCAGAACTTTTTTTGTCTCTGTGACAATTGGATTTTAAAAATGTTGGGTTGTCAGAAGAACCAGGATTAACAATAAAGCTTCATTACAGACGCCTGTGATAACTGTTATAGCTCATCATTGTAGCCTAAGGCTAAAGTACAGTAACTTACCAACATCCAGAGGTCCGTTTGTAACTAGAGGTCGTATGTAAGTCGAGTGTTCTTAAGTATGGGACCACCTGTATCTTATGGACTATAGTTACAAGGAACAAGTATTCAAATATCTAGTTTGGAATTGGATCTCTAGCAGAGCCCGTTTGACTATACAGGCAGTTTTCGTGGACTTGGCATAGTGATGCATCATATTACAAGCGGGTTTACGTCACGCACATGCGCACTCGATACACCGAGAGCAGGGTCAGCTCCAGGTTTCAGTAGGCCTCTGGGCGACAGAGCCTCAGTGGGCCCCTTTGCAGTGAGCTCACATTGTATCATTAAAAATTTAGAAACAAAAACAGTTTCCTGTTCCCTAAAATATTCCCTAGTTTATAATCCCCCTCACACCTATGGATTCATTAGATACAGCCCCCTCACCCCTATGGATTCATTAGATACAGCCTCTTTCACTCCCATGGATTCATTATCTACAGCCTTATGTGGGCCCCCCCAGCAGGTCTGGGCCCCAGCACATGCCCAGGTATGCCCAGTACTGTCGCAGGCCCTGGCCGTGATGACGCCATAACAAACAGAAAAGGAAACTTGCGTATAGATTATCCAAATTCAGGCATTGGATTTGCAAGTATTTCTATAAAGTATTTATATTAACTGTTTCTTCTTATGTAAAGATCTATATGATACAAACGTTTTGGAGAGGTTCTGACCCAGTTTTCTAGTATCAAATTTGGGCCATTTTGGCTCTTGATGAAGCTGCTCAGAACCGTACAACCATACGCAGAACCGTACTTGAAATGTTCCGGCCAATTGGCGAACAAAAAAAAAAACGTAACTGGATAATGAAGAAAAATTCTTATCAATTATTTTTTAAAGTTGTGAAAAAATATCCAAACTGAAAACTGTGAAAACAATATTTATAATGTACTAATACAATTTTTTATTGTGCTTCTCAGGAAATTGTGAAGCTGCAGTGCAGAAGCCGCGACGTTTCGGAGCCGTCATAACGGTGATGAACGTGTGAAGAGTATGTCTAAAATAACGACACGAAATATAAAATAGCGAAACATATACACGTGTTGGGGGCTTCTTCCCACCAGACCACACAGATCACACAGCGGTATTCCACATCAACACTTATAGTTAAAGGGTGTGTTAAATGGCCGGAGGGTGTAGCAAGAGCATTCTAATCACCCCTTTAAAAAATTTGCTCAATTAACACATCTGCTTTTACGAAAATGAGCTATCAGAATGAGTTACAAATAACCGAATGGATGAATGCAGACAGGGTAAGAACTGCACGTGTCAAAGCAATAATTGGAATTAACGCCAGGGACCAATTGTCAGCGGTAGAATTAGTGCTGATTACACATATCCCAGAAGGAGAGGCAACAGCTTTGGGAGGTGAAGAAACTCCTAAAATTTATTAGGACATAGACATAATTTGCACTAAGCGTTGCGAACCTGCTGTGATAACAAGACTTATAGGAGGAAGATATTTAAAAACTGACATGACATACATATATTAACTATGAAGACGTTTTTACGTCAGTGTTTAATAGTTTACTGTTACATTCTTTACATCAAGGTCTAGCCAATAATGTATATCAATCAGGATATACCTGAAGGTCAGGGGAGTAACTAGGTGCGTCAGGGCCCATAGCAGATTTCTGAATGGGCCCCCATACTCACACATTTATACACAGACATTTATGCACTGATATATACATTTACACACACAGACCTGTATAGCTGTATACTGTGGAAGATGTGCACTGTTATATACACATTAGAATGTACAATGTGCAGCATAATGGGGCTCATTTACTAAGGGCCCGAATCGTTATTTGTCGTCGTGTTTCCTAAAAATGACCGTTTTGCGCCGAATTTGGAGCATGTGATCGGATTGGACGCGATGGAAATCGGGGGGCGTGGCTGTCGGAAAACCCTACGGATTCGGAAAAACCGCCGTATTTAAAAAAAAAAAATGTGTCGCTTGACACACACTTACCTGCACCCAGCAACGGATGGTGCACTCCAGCGAACTCCGGCGGACTTCTGCGCAGCAGCGGCACCTGGTGGACATCGGGCGCACTACCTTAGTGAATTGCCGGGAGACCCGAATCCTCGACGGAGAAGGCGCCGCTGGATTGCGACAGGACCGGGTAAGTAAATCTGCCCCAATATGTATACAGTGGTGCACATCCTCCATTCTTTAGAGTGTCAGGTCAGATGACAGGGTCCCCTGACACTATGGGGCCCATGGCTGCTACCACTGCAGTTATGTCCCTGCTGAAGGTCAATACAAATGCATAAAAAGAATTAAAAACTCCCCTTCATAGTTTAAGGAGGAACAACTACAAGCCGAAACCCGCTCTCCGATGCTTAACGTCAACGACCCAAATTCTCTAAAGCCCCGCGTCAGTTTTTTTGTCCGACTTTGCACGGTCTTTCATATGCAAACTGCTAGCACAGGTAAGTGTCCGAGACACATTTTAGGCGCACCCGACACTATACCCGACACAAAATTCTGCACTGAAATGGGTGTTCCGGTGCACAGTCCGACCGTGCGACACATTTATCATCTAAAGTCCAACAGAATTGTGTCGCACGCCCCAAGGTGCACCAAAAAAAAAAATTGGTGCACTCTTTTGGAGCAGTGTAGGGTGCCCCAGATTCATGAAGAACGGATGCTAGAAATCCCTAAAAACAGGCAAACTGCACCTAGTTTTTAGTAAATAAGGGCCATTACGTAAGTATCAAATTAGTTTCTTCAACTTGTGCAAATAAAACCATGTTTTATTTATATATTCACAAATACCCATATAAAAGTGCATATGAAATAATAAAATCCATAGTAACATCAAACATCCCACCAGAATAAAGTCCACGGATCCACGGGCCTTAACACTTTGTGTGCATTGTCTATTTTGGCTACTGATTGTGGTTCATTCCCATCTCTTCCTCTCACTCCCGGCGCTACTTATGCTGGATTCACATCACATTTTGTATAAGCTAAGCGTATACGCCGGGAAAGCACCTGACGTATGCATTTAGCATTTACATTGACAAATTCTGGTAGACAAAGCATAATTGTTGCCTCTTCCTGGCCAAAAAAGGCATATGTCGCTAGACAGGAGTGTGGACCCACTGATGTCATTGGGGGATCACCCCGTTCATCATCATTTCTACATAACAAATTGCACTTCATAGTGACAGTATTTAATATTCCATGCCGTGTACTGGGAAGCGGGAAAAAAAATCCAAATGCAGTGAAAATGGTGAAAAAACGCATTTGTGCCGTTTTCTTGTGGGCTTGGATTTTACAGCTTTTACTGTGCGTCACAAATGACATGTCTACTTTATTCTTTGGGTCGGTATGATTACGAAGATACCAAATTTGTATAGGTTTTATAATGTTTTCATACATTTACAAAAATCAAAACCTCCTGAACAAAAAAACTTTTTCATACTTCAGTGTACAGAGCTGTGGGTTGCGACTTTTGATGGCGTTTTCATTGCTATCATTTTTAGGACTGTACGACCTTTTGATCACTTTTTAGAGATTTTTTTTATCTTTTTCAAAATGGCAAAGTGACATTTTCGACTTTGGGCGCTATTTTCTGTTACGGGGTTAAACGCAGTGAAGAAACGTTATTATATTTTGATAGATCGGGCATTTTCGGACGCGGCGATATCTAATGTGTTTATGATTTTTACTGTTTATTAATATTTATATCAGTTCTATGGAATGGGGGGGTGATTTGAATTTTTGGTTTTTTTTATTATAATTTTTTTAAAAACTTTTTTAAATTTATACTTTTACTATTTTTCAGACTCCATAGGGTACTTTAACCCTAGGTTGTCTGATCGATCCAATCATAAACTGCCACACTACAGTATGGCAGTATATGGGGATTTTCCTCCTCATTCATTACAATGTGCTTAATGAAAGGGTTAAAACAAGACAACCTTGGGTCTTCGAAAGACCTGAGTCTGTCATGGTGATGGATCGCCACTCCCCGATGACGTCACGGGGAGGGATGAAGATGGCGGTGCCCATGCGGTGCTAGCACCGATCACGGGTGTTTTCGGTAAGTCTTTGCTGCATATTGCCGGGACCACAAAACAACATCTAGAACTAAAAACAATAAGTGCCCCCCAATGACTTAGCTCTTTCAAGCACTTTTGCTCAATACTGATGGGGAAATGTTCTGATTGGATCGTATACATTGAGCAGCATTGGGGCCTGGAAACCCAGATCTCTCAGAGGGTCAGTTCTGTGTGTAACCTGCGATCCTGTTATGGGCCCACACTCCTGCATGTGAGAAGGAGGAATCTAACATTTTGTGTAGCTTTACACTACAGGAGGCACGACGCTTGGCAGTTACATACACAAAGACACACAGCACGGTGGTTTCAGTCTGTGACCGCAGGAACGCAACTTATTGGTTACAGTCTCTCTGAGGGCACACAACCTACACAGATTCTTATAAAGTTTGATTTTTTTTTCCTCAAGAAAGAGTAAAAACTATGGGGATCATTTATCACATTTTCCTTCTGTTTGGCTGTGATTTGCGCCCTTTTCTTGTACCCTATTTGTCTTTGTAGTCTCAGCCCTTTGTCAAATGCTGTTTTATTTTATTCACTTTTTTTGTACCTGCCTTTATCTCTAATTCTGTAATTCACAGAACCACAGAATCTTAAAGTAGAGATGAATATGATACACATGTTCTTGGTAATATGGAGTGCAGGATAGGGGTGCAACAACCCTGCCAATACATAGGCAAGGGAATAGTTGCGAACAGTGCCCTCTCCAGGTTAGGAGTTGTCTGAGGGAGTCATGAACCCTCTAAAAGGTTCTAGCACTGGGTCATTAGGTAATCAGCAGCTGTAGATCCTGCCTGAACAGGCAATGGTTAACTGGATGTGAGTTATCGATCAATTGTGTTTCTGCAATGTACACTGGAGTGTGATTGGAGAGGTAGCCACCACCTGACCAGGAGAATAAAACCCCTGGGCAGGGAGGAGAATGAGGTCCTGACCTCATGGCCTCAGTCTGTTTCCAGCCTACAGAGAGAGTGAAGAGAGAGATAGTGCTAGTAAACCATCAGTACTGACACTCAGCTAATCCCAGGAGCTGTAGCTTCCACAGTTTGGACACAGCTTTATCCCGGCCTGCATCTGCTACCAGGCTGGTGCACTATTACTGAGGACCCTCTCTATGACCACTCCAGTGATCCGAATCTACTGTTGAGACCGTTTAGGCCCGTTGCCTGCTGTTGTTGAATTAAGAACCGTGAGTTATTTTGCACAACGTTTGCCTTCATCTCATCCCTGGATACAGCTGTTACCACCACAGGCTCCACATCCATCACCCAGGGACATATCTTACAGACACTAAGGCTATATTCACACTGCCGTTGCCCGCCCGTACCGTACCGTAGCGGGCAACGGCAGTGTACGGGGAGAGGAGGAGGAGGTGAGCGCAGCTCACCCCCGCCCCTCTCCATAGCAACCTATAGCGCACGGCCCCGTATTACGGGAAAAGATAGGACATGTCCTATCTTTTTCCCGGGTACGGAACGGTACGGTGCCGCACGTGCTCCCATAGGGTGCTCCCATAGGGTGCCGTGCGCTCATAGGAGTGTATGGGGGACGTATATCGGCCGTATATACGTCGGCCGTATATACGTCCCCCATACGTTCGTGTGAATGTAGCCTAAGGGGTTGCCCCAGAGAGAACCAGTACATCAGCCTCTCCCTCCATATTTCTTGCACACACCACCTGCTGGAGACCTGCCAAGCTGTAGGATAGCCACCTTCCAAGCACGTGACATCAGCGTGTCTAGGCCGCAACCGCCATCCACTCCAGTATTCTGGGCCCCAGCTGCCTCCAGGCCCAAAGAAAAGGCTAGGCCCCGATGGGGGATGTTGAAGGGGCATCAGAAGTGATGCTCTCCCTGCAGCCTGTAAAATTCTTCTCAGGCAAAAAGTGACTCTTCTCAATTCTTTTGCATATGACTTCCCTTGAAAGGGGTTTGTCCATGAAAGAAACTTCTCAAATTTCAATCCCCTAGTGATGTTTTCACGATAAAGATAATTTTTAACCCCTTACTTTACAATTTTACCTAGTTTTATTGCTGTTTTAGCTCCTATCACACAGTGATGGTCAGTGTAAGATTGGAGAGTGTTTCATGATTCCTCTGTGCTGTGAGATGTTGTGTGCTGACAATGTGCTTAGATTATCAGGGTACAGGTTTATCTACACTTTCATTTGCCTTCTGAACATCCTACTAGTATCTGACACATAGAAAGAGAGATGAGACCGATCAGAGACAAGATGATGAGATCTATGGCATGCATATTACACACAATGACATTCTTATTTCTGCTACATCTCTGCTCTACCACACCACACTATCCAATCTGATGTGCCTCCCTCCACCTCATAAAGAACTTATCTGCTTGTAGTTCTCCTCGCGATGTGATGGGTTGCTTACCCTGGTTTGGCTATGAGCAAAGACGATTAGGTAAACAAGCCCCAAGAAATGCACCCTAATGAATTATACACACTGAGCCTCCTCATGAATTATATACACTGAGCCCCGCAATAAATTATACACTCTGGACCCCCTCATGAATTATATACACTGAGCCCTGTAATAAATTATACACCCTGGACCCCCTCATGAATTATATACACTGAGCCCTGTAATAAATGATACACTCTGGGCCCCCTCATGAGTTATATAAACTGCCCCTTTAATAATTTTGGCCCACTCAATAATTATATACACTGTCCCTTCCCTTATTCTTTTTTATACTGGGCTCCCTCATTGATTAAATACACTGCCCCCCATGAGTTTTATAAACTGGACCCTGTCATGAATTATATATACTGAGCCCTGTAATAAACTATACACTCTGTGCTCCCTCATGAATTATATACACTGCCCCCTTAATGAATTTTATATACTGAGCCCCCTCATTATTATGTACACTTACCCCACATGAATTTTATATACTGGTACCCCTCATTAATTATATACACTACTCCCCCCAAGAATTGTATATACTGGGCCCCTTATTAATTATATACACTGCCCCTTCGAGCCCCGGGAGCCCCGCCTACAATCCGGCCCTGTCGCCCATAGTGCTTATTGTAACCCAAAATACCACTAAATTTCTGATAATGTATTCCGGCGCAGACTATAGTAGATTTGGTGGTCGATGCCCTGCTCACCCTTTTCCCCACCCAATTTTCGAAAATCATAATCCACAGCACAAGTTAATTATTTTCTGCAATGTGTGTATGGGATGGCTGTTAATCCCATACATTACACTGTTACGGTATTAAAGCCACGGATTGGCAGCCCCTCCTCGGCCACCTCTTTTTTTTTTTTTATTATTCTCGGACAACCCTTTAAACCCTTGCAACACTAAGATTGAAGTCTTAAAAAAACCAAGACAATTTGTGTGCCCAAATAAACAGACCTTGCCACACAAATAATAAAAATGCCCAAAAATGTTCTCCTTTTAAGGACATTTTTATATAACTTTTATAGGTGTATTTCAATATTTCACTGCAGGAGTAGAATGTGAATTAGATCTAAGAATATCAGGAGGGTCGGAGACAAAGGTTGGAGGTGAGCGCAGCTGTTGGCATTGCGTGCCAGTGACTAGCTGAAGTGGCAGCTGTGCTGGGGGGGGGGGGGGGGGGGAGTATGTGCCCATAGGGTGGGGGGGTGTGGCGCGCCCGGTTGAGTGGAAGGGTGTGTAAGTCTCAGTAGAGATGCTTCACATCCTCCTAGTCACAGCACTTTACTGTCAATGGAGCATACAAAGTCAGAGCCTCTTGTTCCTGCTTCAGTGAACAACAGTGAGACTATGGGAGGCAGCGCTGGAGATGAAAGCTATAGACAGGGAGTAAAAATAAGCAGTGGGAGAGGAGGAGCTGCTAAAAGACCAAACTGGACTATAAGTAGAAAAGTTATGGTAGAAGGTAGGTGCCAGATCTGGAGAAGTAGACGTCAAGTGGAGCTAGGCACGTAGAAAGGAGTAAGAGATGGGAAGATCTTCAAGGACGGGAAGTGTAAGAGAGAGGAGAAAGTGAGAAAAGTGGGAAGTGATCCAGATACCACCCGGGGACTGGCAGCACATTAGGTGCAATTTTATCACCACTTATTAATTGACTTATTGCTCACTGGAAAGTTTCATGATGGGAGCGCGGCCTCAGTCTGTGCAATAAGGAATTATAGAGACACAAAGAATTCCGCTTTTTTTCTGGAATGCTCATAAAATTTCTTAAGAAGACAAACAAAAACATAAAAACCCCGGATAATCCCATCCTAAAGTGGTGCCAAGGTCACACAGAGGACAAAAGAACGTATTACTAAGGTTATTTCTGCTGGATTCACAATTATTTCTTATGTTACGTCTACAGAATGTCAACAAGTTGTGGTTATATCTTGAAATTTACATCTCGACAAGAAAAGGCAAATATTCTTTTAAGGATTTTGGATTTCGTAGCCAAGAGGAATGAGGATGTTCTGCCCAGGGACCATTAGGTGGCGCCACAGCACAAGGATTGACGCTACATGGCGCATGGGTTTCTTTGACGCCCTCAGGGGAAGTTTTGACACTTTGAAAATGTTACCTGTGGTTTTGTGGATAAACTGTTTGTGCACATAAGACAAAAATGAACAAATAAGTTAAATGAAGGGAACTGCTACCAAATCCAACACGTCATACCGGAAGAGGGAAGGAAAAGATAGGGGCGTCTGATTTAAAGGGATAGACAAGGGGAGGTTTGTATTGTTTTGTTGTGTGTGATCATAAGAGGAACATTTACAGGACACGACTTCCCTGTACAGGCAGTCCCTGAGTTACATACAAGATCGGTTCTGTAGGTTTGTTCTTAAGTTGAATTTGTATGTAAGTCGGAATTGTATTTTTAATAATTGTAACTCCAGACAAGTTTCTTTTGCTCTCTATGACAATTGGATTTTTAAAAATGTTGGATTGTCATAAGAACCAGAATTAACAATAAATCTTCATTACAGACACCTGTGATAACTGTTACAGCTGATTATTGTAGCCTAAGACTAAAGTACAGTAAATTACCAACATCCAGTGGTCTGTTTGTAACCAGGGGTCGTCTGTAAGTCGGGTGTTCTTAAGTATAATTATATGACCATTACTCTACAATCACTGAAGATCAATATAAATCCTATAGATGCTTTGAATTAGCTCTTGTTTTCCAGCGCTCAGGCAACTTTTTGGAAATTCTAAAAGGGAAAATTTTGGTATACTGTGTATCAGATGCATTTTTGTTGCCTGTATGCCTATCTTGCCAATATTTAGCTAGTTTCATGTTTAACTATTAGCATAAAAATCCAACTAAAAATAGATCATTTTAGGATCTGATTTGCAGGCAGGAATTTAGAGGTACAGTTAGGAACCAAACGTAGGTAATATAATGTAGAAACATTGTAATAATGAGAGGTCACTTATTCTCTATGGGGCACACATACCTTTGTTTTGGCTTTGTGCCTTTGCCTTATTTTCGGTTTCTGCTTTTCTGCTTAGAAGTTTTGCCTTTTTAATACATCTTAGTTAAAAAGACTTTAGAGAATTTTGTGACTTTTTGACCAAAAGTCACAAAAAGACCCAAGAGTCAGAAACAGCTTTCCTAAGACTGAAAAGAGCAGGTCTGGATATGTGAATTTTTGTGACTTTTTAAAAAAGTCGCAACTTTAACATCTGGAATCAGGTGACAACTCAGAGAACAGTAGACAATTGCAAACCTTGAAGCGAGACTGTCTTAAGTGCAAAAACTGTTGCAATAGTGCACATGCACCACATAAAGTCGCAAAAAAAGGTAAAAGCCAAACAAAAATAAAGGCATATGAGTCAGATGTTCACAGCCCCAAGTTGCTCCAGTATCTGACAGTCCTTGTCTGAACCTGGACCTATGAAGACTTGTCCTGTTTGTACTGAGCGCCTCTATGTTCTCTCAGGTATGTTATACATCATGCACTCTTCTTGGGTCTATCTACTACATGCGGTCCCCTACTTAAGGACACCCGACCCCTAGTTAAAGACGGACCCCTCTGCCCCCTGTGACCTCTGGGGAAGTCTCTGGATGTTACTATAGTCCCAGACTGCAATGATCAGCTGTAAGGTGTCTGTAATGAAGATTTCTTATTAATCCTTGGTCCAATTACAGCAAAAAACTGAAACTCCAATTGTCACTGGGGCAAAATTTTTTTTGTCTGGAGCAACAATTACCGTATATACTCGAGTATAAGCCGACCCAAGTATAAGCCGAGACCCCTAATTTTACCACAAAAACCTGGTAAAACCTATATTTTGTTTACTCGAGTATAAGCCGAGTTTGGGTTTTCAGCCTATATTTTTGTGCTGAAAAACTAGGCTTATACTCGAGTATATAAGGTACTTACTTACATACAAATTCAACTTAAGAACAAACCTATCTTGTGCATAACCTGGGTACTGCCTGTACTATATGCTCTATCCCTTATATCAGCGCACATTGTTAAGGGTAAATTCACACATAGCAGATTTGTTGCAGACAGTAGACCTTCTTTTTATGATGTTGCTTCATTAGCATGTTCATAGATTTAGGTAAATTCCATTCAAGTGATAGGGAGAGTAAAAGTAAATCTGCCTGGTGTGGATATACACTAAACTAGGACTAATAGACATTGATAAAGTAACTTAGTTACTACCTGAGGGGCCTGGCAGTATAATAGGGTAAAACCTGCTGGCAGGTTCCCTTTAAAGATATGTGTGAAAAAGTAGATGATGCATAAGAGTTCCTCTTTGGTTGTTGCTCTATGGCAGTGATGGCGAACCTATGGCACGGGTGCCAGATGTGGCACTCGAAGCCCTTTCTGTGGGCACCCAGGCTGTTGCCCCAGGACAGAGTTTAGTAGACAGGACTAGAATCTTCCTGCTGCTCTCAATTCTCTTTTTAGATGACACATCCTTAACTTATTAGAACTGCAGAAAGAGTGAGAAGGTGTGAACAGGACAAGATTATCTTTTGATGGCCCCATGATTCTTCCAGTACATTATAGAAGCTATAATGATGTCTGAATTTGCCCTCCTGCTTTCAACTATATTGGTGTACTCAGGGGGCCAATGTGATTGAATGTTGTGGAAGGGACAATAAGTTACTGTTTAAATTGCCAAGTTGGCACTTGATGGTAAATAAGTGGGTTTTGGTTTTAGTTTGGGCACCCAGCCTATAAAAGGTTCGCAATCACTGCTCTATGGCACATTATAGAAGATAACCTCCTAGTGAGTATTGTATACTGTGGTGAAGCTTTACATCTATAGTGTGTACTGTTACAGAGCTTAAATATTTATTTTACCATCCGGCATGTGGTCTATTACTTCTGATCTTTGTTTAAGCTCTTAATAGAGGGCTGTCAGAGCTGTATGTCATGTGCCAGGGACAGCTCACAAGGAGCCGTATTAATGTCGAGCGCGGCCGCTTTAATCTGAAGCTATGCATTAATAATACCAGACTGTATATTTGTGCATCCAATTAAAATCCTGATCTGCCTTAAGGCTTTGTTAGCGCAAATAATGATCGGCGAACCTCCGCCAAGTGTATTACCTCCACGTATTGAATGCAGGGAGAAAAAGTCGAGCCTAGGATACTTTTCAATATGTTGGAAGCACAGCAAGCTTTTAGTGTTATGCCTTCAATTACAGGGAGAGAGTGATTGACAAGCGCTTTTACACAACGCCGACATGAAATATTCTGACCTTATGAAATGTTTGCAGTTATAGATTTCTGTATTATTTCCGTCCATGTATCCAAGCAAGGCAGGGGGGGGAGGAAGAAATTCGGGCTTTTACAAATGCGGAAAAACAACTGAAACTAGTAACTTTTTGTAGCAAATGTTGTACATAGAATGGAATATATCTCTATCTATCACTCTTCTATCTATCTCATATCTATCTTTCTATAATCTCTCTCTGCACAATGCAAAAAAAAATCCCAAACAAAGGGAGGGTTCAGCGCCTCAAACACCAGAGAGTTTCAATAATATATAGGAAAAATGAGACAGCACATACCAGTCCATTCGATGGGTTTATTCCATCTATCTCCTTATCTATCTGTCTATCTATCGATCTATCTCTACCTGTCTCTCTTTGTCTCTCTCTCTTTGTCTGTCTGTCACTCTCTGTCCGTCTCTCTTTCTTTGTCTCTCTCTGTCTGTCTGTATCCATATTACTTCACACATAAGTGTCTTATACTCATCCCCTGTAGTAACCAAACAGAGCTCAAAGCTCATATTAATCATATTATCAAAATAGAAGCTCAGCTGTGATTGGTTGCTAACTACCCCAGCAGACAGTGGCCCACAGTTATCAAAAACAGTGCAAACGGCACTAGAGTGGCGTTTGCAAGGGTCACCAGTTTCATGAATTGTTGCGCCCGTTCTTTCATGAATCTGCGCACTGCTCTGGCACAAACTTTTTTTTTGGGTGCACCTTTAACATAGAGGGGGAATTTACTAATTGTGCCGCAAGCACATCTGTCGGCATCGGAGATCAGTCTCCGCAAAGCACAGCCCGATGTATTTAAGTGGGGCAAGGCTGTTAGTAATTAATGGGTAGACGGAACTGATCAGTCGGGCACCATGAAAATGCTGGCATCAATGAGATGTGCGCCAAAATCTTACATGGACTGCGCCTTCATTTTGCTATCTGACCAATTTTTTCCTGGTCTATCCTGCGCCAAAAATTGTGCCTAAAAATGCAGACAAAATACACATAAATGTGTGGAGGATAATGTGGAAACGCTAGGCCACGCCCACGCCAAAAAAAGACAGAGGTGTCGGGATAGTCGGAAACATCTGTTCTTTCTGGCCCAAACTCATTATAAATGATCCGCAACAGTTCTGCGCCCAAAAAAATCCCATCATTTTTTGGCGCTGATGCGATAATACATGTGCCCCAGAGTGTGCCACACAATTCTATTGGACACTGCATGATAAATGTGGCGCACGGTCCGACTGAGCACCGGAACGTCCATTTCAGTGCAGAATTTTGTGTCGCGTTGGGTATGAATACATGTACAAGCAGTTTGCAGTGAAAAGAATGTGCAAAGTCTGACAAAAAACTGGTGCAGGGGCTTTAATAAATGTGGGCCAATGGCTCCTGTATATGGTGTATTTTGGAAAGTGTGTGTGAAGTGTGTGGGAGATTTGACTCAAAACCTAGTCTATGACGTTCCTTGAGTTTATGTCCAGTGGCTGTGCAAAATTAGGTGATTGTAAACGTGACGTACAGATTCCTTTAGCGGACATATACACATTCATACATACATACACACATACACATACACATACATACACACATGCACACACACATA
>WNYA01004809.1:0-17265 GCA_019512145.1 Engystomops pustulosus | reverse complement strand
ATAGGGGGCGGTATACAGGATTGTGTCTGGGAGTAGACGGGCTTGGCGGTCAGTATGGCTTGTCTACAGGATGTTGTCTGGTAGTTCAGAGCTGGGCTGAGGGGTAAAGGACTGGCTGTATAAAGGATTTGTGTTGGTTTCTGGTAGAGTAGCTGGGGCGGATTGCGGTAGTACTGGCTGTATACAGGATGTGTCTGGTAGTAGTAGCCGGGCTGCGGTAGTACTGGCTGTATACAGGATGTGTGTCTGGTAGTAGCTGGGCTGAGGTAGTAACTGGCTGTATACAGGGATTGTCTGGTGTAGAAGGGCGGAGGTGCGAGTAGTACTGGCTGTATACAGGATGTGTCTGGTAGGTAGTAGCGGGGAGGTAGTATGGCTGATACAGGATGTGTCTGGTCGTAGTAGCTGACGCTGAGGGTTAGTAATGGCTGATACAGGAGTGTCTGTAGTAGCTGGGCTGAGGGGTAGAGTACTGGCTGTATACAGGATGTGTCTGGTAGCTAGCTGGCTGAGGTAGTTAGGGATTACAGGGATGTGTCTTGGTAGTAGCTGGGGTGAGGTAGTACCTGGCTGTATACAGGTGAGTCTGGTAGTAGCAGGGCTGAGGTATAGTAGGCTGTATACAGGAGGTGTCTGGTCGTAAGCCGGGCTGAGGTAGTACTGGCTGTAACAGGATGTGTCTGTAGTAGCCGGGCTTAGGTATAGGCCTGTATACAGGAGGTGTCTGGTAGTAGTCGGGCTTAGATAGTATGGCTGTTATTACGGATGTTCTGGCGTAGTAGACGGCTGACGGTATATGGCTGTATACAGGATGTGTTGGATAGTAGTGGGCGAGGTAGTACTTGGGTGTATACAGGATGTGTCTGGTAGTAGCCGGGTGAGGTAGAGTAATGGGGTATACAGGATTGGTCTGGTTAGTAGCTGGGCGGAGGGGTAGTACTGGCTGTATACAGGATGGTCGGTAGTAGCCGGCTGAGGTAGTACTGGCTGTTTATTTACAGGATGTGTCTGGTAGTAGCCGGGAGAGGCTAGGTACGGCTGTATACGGGATGGTTGGCGTGGTAGTAGCTGCGCTGAAGGTGGTAGTACTGCTGTATACAGGCAGTGTCTGGTATAGTAGCCGGCTTGAGGGTAGTACTGGCTGTATACAGGCGTGTGTCTGGTTATAGTAGCTGGGATGAGGTAGTACTGGCTGTATACAGGGGATTGGTATGGTCGTGTGGGCTGAGGGTCGTATGGCTGTATACCGGCTGTGTTGGTAGAGCCAGGGCTGAGGGAGTACTCGGCTGTATAAGGATGTGTCTGTTAGTAGCCGGGATCCTGAGGTAGATAATGGAGGGATGAAAGGATCGGGTGCTCTGGGAGGAGAAGGCGGATTAGGGCCCCGTTAATGGCGGTAGACAAGGAGGTGATGGGTGGGTAGTAGGGGGCGATGGGAGAGGACTGGTGTAGTAAAGGAGATGGGTCGGTAGTAGGAGTGGGCTGAGGTAGGTAAATGGCTGTATAAAGGATTGTGTCTGGTGAGTAGCCGGGCTGAGGTGGTGTAAGTACTGGCTGTATACAGGATGTGTCTGGTAGTAGGCAGGGCCTGAGGTATTACTGGCGGTATATAGGAGGTGTCTGGTAGTAGTAGCGGGCGGAGTTACTCAGTACTGGCTTGTATAGATAGTGTTGGTATAGCGGGCGGATGGTAAGGCGCGGATGGTCGTACTGGCTGTATTATTACAGGATGTGCTCTGGTAGTAGCAGGGCTGAGGTAGTAATGGCTGTAACAGGATGTGTTGGTAGTAGAGGGCTGAGGTCGAGTAGTACTGGGCTATGTAGACAGGATGTGTTATGGTAGTAGCGGGATGACGGTGTAAGTAGTCAGGATGGCTGTAGGTTACAGGCTGTGTCTGGTAGTAGCTGGGCTGAGGCAGTACTTGCTGTATACAGGATTGTGTCGGTAGTACAGGGCTGCGGTAGTACTGGGTGTATACAGGATGTGTCTGGTAGTAGCCGGGCTGAAGGTGGTAGTACTGGATGGATACAGGATGTGTATGGTAGTAGCCGGCGCTGAGGTATAGTACTGGCTTGTATACAGGATGTGTCTGGTAGTAGCCGGGCTGAGGTAGTACTGGCTGTATCCAGGCTGGTTGGTAGTAGCGGTGAGGCTGAGGTAGTACTGGCTGTATACAGGCTGGTCTGGTAGTGCCGGGCTGAGGTAGTACTGGCTGATACAGGATGTGTTGGTAGTAGCGGGGTGAGGGTAGTACGGCGTATACAGAGTGTTGGTAGTAGGGGCTGAGGAGTACTGGCTGTATACAGATGTGTTGGTAGTAGCTGGGCTGAGGTAGTACTGGCTATATACAGGATGGTCTGGTAGTAGCCGGGCGAGGTAGTAACTGGCTGTATACAGGATGGTCTGGTGTTAGGGTATTAGGAGATGGGCTGAGGGTAATACTGGCTGATAACAGGAGTGTCTGGTCGTGCTGGGCTGCGTAGTACTGGATGTATAACAGGATGGTATGGTAGTAGCCGGGTGCGGTTGACTGGCTGAATACAGGATGTGCTGTAGTAGCAGGGCTGCGGTAATACTGGCTATACAGGCTGTGTATGGTTAGTAGCGGGATGAGGGTGTACTGGCTGTATACAGGATGTGGCTGGTAGTAGCTGGGCTGAGGTAGTACTGGCTGTATATAGGATGTGTCTGGTAGTAGCCGGGCTGAGGTAGTACTGGCTGTATACAGGATGTGTCTGGTAGTAGCTGGGCTGAGGTAGTACAGGCTGTATACAGGATGTGTTTGGTAGTAGCGGGGCTGAGGTAGTACTGGCTGTATACAGGATGTGTTTGGTAGTAGCGGGGCTGAGGTGTGCTCCAACACTCTCACCTTTAGGGCTCGGGTGGTCATGCCCACATAAAGATAATTACAGGGGCATTCTGCCAAGTAAATGACACCCACCGTATTACATGTGATGTTGTGTACGATTTTATATTCTTTATTCCGTGCCGAATTGGGAAAGGTGGTGCATCTTACGATGTTCTTGCACGCTGCACAATGTCCACATGTGTATGTACCCCATTTTGGTCCTCGAGTACCAAATGTGTTTTGTTTGGGAGGTATGTAGTGACTGGCTGTTAGAATGTCGCCCAAATTTTTGGATCTCCGCCAGGTCACTGAGGGAGATGGTGGTAGATGGGGGGTCAGATCGGGATCAGTGAGTAATACAGGCCAGTGTTTACGCAGGATATCTTTTACCAAAGTCCAGTCTGAGCTGAATGTGGTGATGAATCTCACTTGTGTATCGTAAGTTCTGGTTGCTTGTGATGCATGTGTTTTACTTACCAGTAGGGAATCTCTTGATGTATTTTGTGCTCTTCTGAGTCCTTTTTTAATTTGTCGGGAACTATACCCTCTCTCATGAAAGCGTTGGGTCAGGTCCATAGATTGTTTTTTAAAAGATCTCTCATCAGAGCAAATACGACGTGCCCTCAGAAATTGACCAACTGGAATTGCTTGTTTCACCGGAGGGAAATGTGAGGAGGTAGCATGCAATATGGAATTAGTGGCTGTGGTTTTCCTAAAGATGTCGGTGGAGACAAAACCAGAGGCATCAACATTAATCAACAGGTCTAAGAATTCCACCTGTAAATGGCTGCATTTCCAGGTCAATTTTATATTCAAGTTGTTGCTGTTTAGACGGTCTATGAATTGTTCCAAATGCGACGTGGAGCCCTGCCAGATGAACAGCACGTCATCGATATACCTGTACCATTGGAGTACGGCCTCGTGTCCTGGAGTGTTAAGTACCACCTCTCTTTCCCACAGTCCGAGGAACAAGTTGGCATAAGATGGGGCACAAGTTGCCCCCATTGCTGTTCCTCGGAGCTGCAGGAAGAGACGATCCTTAAATAAAAAGTAATTGTGAGTAAGAGCAAATTGTAATAATGATATTACAAAGTCTATCAAATCAGGGTCTAAATTTGACATATTCAAAAAGAATCTCGAGGCTCGTACTCCATGGTCGTGTGCTATAGAGGTATACAGGGACTCCACGTCACAAATTACCAATAGCATGTCTTTGTCCAAATGCAGTCCATTCAATCGTCTTAACATGTCGGTTGTGTCTTTGATATACGACGGTAATGTTTCGACGCATTGTTGTAAATAAAAGTCCACAAACCTGCAGATATTGACACACAGGCCGCCTATGCCGGAGACAATAGGACGGCCCGGTGGCTTCTCTGCATGTTTGTGGACCTTGGGCAGTAAATAAAACGTGGGCTTGACAGGGAATTCAACTGTCAGGCCCTCTGCTAATTTGGGTGAAATTATTTGTTGTGAGACTGCGTTTAGTCCATCTAGTTCAATTTTAAAACGTTGTGTTGGGTCTGAATCCAAACGTTTATAACAGTCGGACGTTCGTAATTGTCGAAAGGCTGAGTAGTAGCAGGGCTGAGGTAGTACTGGCTGTATACAGGATGTGTCTGGTAGTAGCTGGGCTGAGGTAATACTGGCTGTATATAGGATGTGTCTGGTAGTAGCCGGGCTGAGGTAGTACTGGCTGTATACAGGATGTGTCTGGTAGTATCCGGGCTGAGGTAGTACTGGCTGTATACAGGATGTGTCTGGTAGTACTGGCTGTACCTAGTGGTGTATAATCTGTATGTAGTGATCTCCCCCTAGCGGTGGTGTATAATGTGTATGTAGTGATCTCCCCCTAGTGGTGGTGTATAATCTGTATGTAGTGATCTCCCCCTAGTGGTGGTGTATAATCTGTATGTAGTGAGCTCCCCCTAGTGGTGATATATCATCTGTAAAAAAAACAATGTGAAATACTTTTCTGTCTCCCTATATAAATCTATTACCCCCTTCTCCATCTGACACCACCAGAAATATCAACACACTGCAAACTTCCATTATTAACCCATAGCTTTTCTATTCAGAAGATATTGGGGCACATTTACTAATACCAGTGCAGTGTGTACTATGTGCAGTGTCCTGTGTATAAGGCAGGGGGCGCCAGATTCAGGATTTCTGGGTCACATTCTTCATAAAAAAATATTTTGGTGCACCTTTAATATTTATTGGGCGCGCAACACATTTCGGTCGGACTGTGCATGATAAACGTGGCGCGCGGTCCCACTGAGCACTGTAACGCCTCCTAATTTGTGTTGCATGGTGCCTCGTGTAGCTGCCCCACTAAAGGGTCAAGTGCAACAAATTTGTGGTGCAGACTTAGAAAAACGTGCAAAGTCCGACAAAAAACTGGCGCAAGGTCCTTAGTAAGTGTGACCCATTGTGCGTAACCCAAGACCCCCAGGGATATGACCCCCCTAATGCACTGTTAAGGAGGTCGCACTGGTTTCGGACGCCATCTTGACTACTGTCCGCCATCTTAGATACAGCGGCCACCTTGGGGGGGGGGGGGTATGCTTCCCTTTTAGAAGCTATAGAGTTAAATGTTTTAATTCAGCTATTTTTCTCATTTAAACTGTTGTTTGCCTTTTCACAATATCCTTGGCATTTCTACCGTCCTTCGGGCCTCTGTATTCTTGTTATTTATTTTGGTTATGCCACAGTATATGGTAAGATAGGAGAAAAATCCTACTAAAGCAGATAAAGCAATGATAATAATTAGAGATGAGCGAACATGCTCGTCCGAGCTTGATGCTCGGTCGAGCATTAGGGTACTCGAAACTGCTCGTTGCTCGGACGAATACTTCGCCCGCTCGAGAAAATGGCAGCTCCCGCCGTTATTTTCCAATGGGTTAATTTTTATGGTAAAAATGGCATAATAATTAGAGATGAGCGAACATGCTCGTCCGAGCTTGATGCTCGGTCGAGCATTAGGGTACTCGAAACTGCTCGTTGCTCGGACGAATACTTCGCCCGCTCGAGAAAATGGCAGCTCCCGCCGTTTTGCTTTTTGGCGGCCAGAAACAGAGCCAATCACAAGCCAGGAGACTCTGCACTCCACCCAGCATGACGTGGTACCCTTACACGTCGATAGCAGTGGTTGGCTGGCCAGATCAGGTGACCCTGGGATAGACTAGCCGCTGCCCGCGCTGCTCGGATCATTCTGTGTCTGGATGCCGCTAGGGAGAGAGCTGCTGCTGGTCAGGGAAAGCGTTAGGGTGTTCTATTAGCTTACTGTTAGGCAGGAGTGATTCTCCAAGAACCCAACAGCCCTTCTTAGGGCTACAATAACGTTCTACTTTTTAACAAAAAACACAAAAAAAAACAAAAAACACAAAAAAAAACAAAAAACACAAAAAAAAACAAAAAAAAATTAAAAAAAAAAAAAAGTTATAACTCTCATTTTAAAAATGTTTAACCCGAGGGCTAGGGGTAGAGGACGAGGGCGGGGGAGCAGCCTCAGAGGCATCCATGCATGCTGCCCCTGCTGTTTCCTGTCCATTTCCGTGGTGTTTCCATCCTTTTCTGAGGTTCCCAGGTGTTTGGCCAAGCTTCCCTGTGCAGAGCCTTGGTCCCCTTGAAAAATGCTCGAGTCTCCCATTGACTTCAATGGGGTTCGTTATTCGAGACGAGCACTCGAGCATCGGAAAAAGTTCGTCTCGAATAACGAGTACCCGAGCATTTTAGTGTTCGCTCATCTCTAGTGAGCACACATTTCGTTTTTTGTCTTACAGCCTATATACAGAGGGCAGGGGCCACAGGCTATATACTAGTGGAAGTGGCTGCAGGCTATATACTGGGGGCAGGGGCTGCAGACGATATACAGAGGTCAGTGGCTACAGGCTATATACTGGGGGACATGGACTGGAGGCTATACACAGGGGAGGCAGGGCTTCAGGCTATATACTAGGGGCAGGGGCTGGTAGGCTATATACGGGGGGACATGGGCTGAAGGCTAAATACTGGGGGCATGGGGTACAGGATATATACTGGGGGACATGGACTGCTAGCCATAATTTTGAAAGGGCAAGGGCTGCAGGTTATATACTGGGGGCAGGGGCTGCAGTCTATATACAGGGGGCAGGGTCTGGCTGACTATATACTGGGGGACAGGGGCTGCAGACTTTATACTGGGGCAGGGTGTGCTGGCTGTATACTTAGGGGAGGGTTCTGGCTGCTATATACGAGGGGCAGGGGCCTCAGGCTATATACTGGGGTGGGGCAGTGCTGCAAGGCTATATCCTGGCGGTTCATGCTGGCTATACACTGGGGGTCAGGTGCTGCAGGCTATATACTGGGGGCAGGGTCTGGCTGGCTACACACTGGGGGACCAGGGCTACAGGCTATATACTAGATGACAGGGGCTGCAGGTATAAACTGGGGGCAAAGGCTGCAGGCTATATACTGGGATCAGGGTCTGGCTTGCTATTTACTGGGAAACTGGAGCTGCAGGCTGTATACTGGGGACAGAGGCTGCAGGCTATATATGGGGGGAAGGGGCTGCAGTCTGTATACTGGGGCAGGGCCTGGCTGGCTATGTACTGGAGGGGAGTGTCTGGCTGGCTATATACTGGGGGACAGGGGCCTCAGGCTACATAGTGGGTGGGGGGCAGGGGCAGCAGGCTATATACTGGGGGGCAAGGTCTGGCTGGCTATACACTGGGGGACCGGGTCTACAGGCTATATCCTAGGGGGCAGGGGCTGCACGCTATGAACTGGGGGCAGGGGCTGCAGGCTATATACTGGGAGCAGGGTCTGGCTGACTATTTATTGGGAAACAGGAGCTGCAGGTTATATACTGGGGCAGGGGCTGCAGGCTTTATACAGAGGGCAGGGCTACAGGCTATATACGGGGGGGGTTGGGGGGTGTGGACTGCATGGCTATTAAGATATGTGGAGAGGATCTGACTGGCTATATACTGGGAAACAGGGTTTGCAGGCTGGTTACTGGGGGGCAAGGGCTGTAGGCTATATATGGGGGGCAGGAGCTGTAGGCTGTTTAATGGGGCAGGGTCTGGCTGGCTTTATACTGGAGGGTAGGGTCTGGTTGGCTATATACTGGGGGGCAGTAGCTGCAGGCTATTTACTGGGGTCAGGTTCTGGCTTGCCATGCATTTGGGGCCAGGGGCTGCAGTCTATATACTGGAAGGCAGGGTCTGGCTGGCTATATGCTAGTGGACCAGGGCTACAGGCTACATACTAGAGGCAGGGGCTGCAAGCTATATTCTGGGAGCAGGGTCTATCTGGCTATTTACTGGGAAGCAGGATTTGCAGGCTATATACTGGGGGCAGGGTCTGCAGGCAATATATGGGGGCAAGTGGCTGCAGGCTATATACTGGTGAGGCATGACTGAAGGCTATATACTGAGGTGAAGGACTACAGGATATATCCTGGGAAATATGGGCTGCTGGCTATATACTTAAGGGGAAGGTGCTGCTGGCTATAAACTGGGGAACAGGGTCTGCAGATTGTTACTGAAGTGAGGTGCTGCAGGCTATATACTGGGGGCAGGGGCTGCAGGCTACATACTGGGGGCAGGGGCTGCAGGCTATATACAATGGGCAGAGGCTGCAGGCTATATACTGGGGGCAAGGGGCAGGAGCTACAGGGTATATACTAGGGGAACATCAGCTGCAGGTTATATACTGGAGGTCTGGGTCTGGTTGACTATATACTGGGCAGGAGGGAAAGGCTGACTGGGCGACAGGGGCTGCAGGCTAGATACTGCAGACTAGATACTTGGGGGCAGGGGCTGCAGGCTATATACTGGGAGCAGAGGCAAAAGGATAAATACTGGGGGCAGGTTCTGGTTGGCTATACACTGGGGGACAGGGGCTGTAGGCTATATACTGGGGGCAAGGTCTGGCTGGCTATATACTGGGGGGCAGGGGCTACGGGCTTTATACAAGGGGGCAGGGGCTACAGGCTATATACTGGGAGCAGGGTCTGGTTGGCTATTTACTGGGAAGCAGGAGCTGCTGGCTATTTACTGGGGACAGGGGCTACAGGATATATACTGGGGGCAGTGGCTGCAGGCTATATACTGGTGAGGCAAGGCCACAGGCTATATATACAGGGGTGAAAGGCTACAGGATATATCCTGGGGAAATGGCCTGCTGGCTATAGACTTGGGGGACAGGGGCTGCTGGCTATATACTGGGGGCAAGGGGCAGGAGCTACCGGGTATCTACTGGGGGACATGAGCTGCAGGGTATATACTGGGGGTCTGGGTTTGGCTGGCTATATACTGGGGTCAGCGTCTAGCTGCCCATATACTGGGGGACAGGGTCTTCAGGTTGTATACTGAGGTGAGGGGCTGCAGGCTATATACTGGAGGCAGGGGCTGCAGGTCATATACTGGGGGTCTGGGTCTGGTTGACTATATACTGGGGGAAAGGTCTGGCTGACTATATACTGGGGGATAGGGACTGCAGGCTATATACTGGGGGGCAGTGGCTGCAGGCTATATACTGGGGGCAGAGGCAGCAGGGTCTATACTGGGAGGCAAGGGCTGCAGTCTATATACTGGGGGGCAGGTGCTGCAGGCTATATAATGCGGCAGGGGCTGCAGGCTTTATACTGGGGGACAGGGGCCACAGGCTATATACTGGGGAGTAGGGGCTGCAGGCTATATACTTGGGGCAGGGGCTACAGGCTATATACTGGGGGCAGGGGCTGGCTATATACTGGGGGACAGGGGCTACAGGTTATATGCTGGGGCAAGGACTGCTGGTTATATCCTGGGGCAGGCTCACTGGCTATATACTGCGGGACCGGGGCTGCAGGCTATTGGGGGGGGCAGGGGCTGTAAGTTATATACTGGGGGGCGGGGGCTTCAGGCTATATACTGGGGGCATGTTCTGGCTGGCTATATACTGGGAAACAGGAGCTGCAGGCCATATACTGGGGGGCAGGGTCTGGCTGTCTATACAGCTGCAGGATGTATACTGGGGGAAGGGGCTGCAGGCTATATACTGGGGCAGGGGCTGCAGGCTTTTTACTCGGGGAAGTGGCTGCAGGCTATATACTGGGGGCAGGGGCTGCAGGCTACTTACTGGGGGCAAGGGGCAGGATGTTTATATACTGGGGCAAAGGGCTGGCTGTATACTGGGGGTATGAGCTGGCTGTCTATAAATTGGGGGCAAGGGGCTTCTGGCTATATACTGGGGGCATGAGTTGTTATGCTACATACTAGGCTTTAACTCAAGTCAATAGCTTTTCCCAGTTTTTTGTTTTAAAATTAGGGGTCTCGGCTTATACTCGAGTATATACGGATATTTTGATTGCACAACACCAATCTTTTTCCTGTAACAGTAGCTCTTGTTCACTTCTCCTAAACCCTTTGGGCCAGCAGAGGAAAGAGTATGTCGCTCAAAAGTCGTCAAAAGAGGATCGGCCGATCAATTGGTACTCATGATATTTGAAGAAGGTACTTATTGGGGCTCATTTACTAAGGGTCCGTCGGACGCATTTTGTCGGGTTCCCCGTCGATTTCAGTTTTTCACAAAAATTGCCCTGGGATTTTGGCGCTCACGATTGGATTTTGAGGCATCGGCACCGGCTTGCAGGCGACAGAAGGGGGGGGGGGGGGGGGCCGTCGGACCACCCGAAGGATTTGGACAACGCGCAGGATTTAACATTTAGAATTGTGTCGCAAGACATGCACTTACAAGCACAAGCGGACATCGTCGCAGAAGAGACGGATACAAAAACTCGGGCGCACGAGCTTCGTGAATCGCGCCGGACCCGAATCCTCGTCGGACAACGCACCGCGGGATTGCGGCAGGACCGGGTAAGTAAATTTGCCCCATTATATCTAATACAATTTTTACTCTGTGGAGAGCTGGATGCAATCAGCCACATAGACTCCAACCTAGAGTCAGAATGTTGGTTGTCTAATGGACTTATCCAAAATTGAAAGATCGCTCCTCTGGGACCTGTGGCACCTCCTATAATTACAACACACATGTGCAAGGAATTGCCCACACATTGCCGGCAAACATCAAGCGATCCCCTGCACACTTGTACGCTGTAATCACCCTGCGGTGTTTTGAGGTACACCTAGCACCTTAAGTCTGTATAACGTTACCAAGTGGCTTGCACCACCGGCAGCCGTCTAAAGAGCCGAGCAATGCAGCACAAGTATCAGAACACTCATCTATTGCGGAGGACTCGGCATAGATACACTGCAGAGCGTCAGGTAGGTATCTTTTATGATTGTGGTTGTGTCCTCTATAAATAGGACTATAAATACTTACCTCTAACCCTCAGCATTTAAGGTTTAAACCTAAATTCTGGCATATAATATATCCAGGACGAACAACACACTACAATCCACAGCCGGACAAGATACAGTCACTTATCCACAATCCCTGGGGTTCAATAGACTGTATGTAATCAATTACACTGTATGTAATGAGCATAGAAGAACATGACTTAATGAATAGCAAGGAGCGGACCCAGACGGCAACATTTGGCTTTGTCAGTTCCGTAGTGTCCTGGCTATGGCCCAGTGGGCATACGTTCGTGTGAATGTAGACTCACTGCCTAGAGCTATATACACAAATACAGGGAAATTAGAAGGAAGCAGATAGTCAGTCTCTATAGACTTCTAATATATAGGCAAGTATATGGATCTGTATGAGAGGGAGCATTGCAGCATTTTCACAACACCCCCTTCCCCCCAGACACAGACATACTATTAAAATGTTCTCTAAGCATTAAGTTATGGATCGATAAAAAAGCAAAAGGCAATCACTAAAAATCATCAACTTGTATAAGGAATATGTTGTAGGTATCCAAACACTATAGAATAATGTATGACACATTATCCGTTTGTCATGAACCCCACCACAGAGCTCACACACAGGGATACCTGCTTTCTATGGAGTCCCAGAATTTAGACCCTTCGTCTGCACCACTTCCATAAAAATGGCCGTCCTAACTTAAATGTACTCACACTCAATCTCGGCACCAACAGCCAAACTAGGTCACTGCCACCCCCACGAGTACTTACACAAAGAAGGCCGTAGCACCCAACCACACAGACAATGCAACCCGGATGTTAACTCAGTACATCACTCACTATTATCATGATATTACAAGTAGAACTGTCACACAGAACAGCCATCGCTTATCTAATGGACTATGCAATAATGACCTCTGGTAACAGATTTGTAATCTGCATAACGTTTTGATTGTGAAGATGGCACCATTGCTGCCATAACTACAACCAACCGGGTATGTTATCCTATTAACCCATTAACCAAACGTGGGGGGATCTTAGCCTAATATACAGGGGTGTTCTGTTATTGGTGGACTTCCCCTGCAGCTAACATTTCTGATTCATACCTCCAACAAGTGTGTCACTGGACCAGAACTGTCCTGTGTAACTGGGGACCCATATTTAACTTTTGCCTCCAGGTATGCGACAGTCTATGATATTCCCCATTCTCCTAAGTTTTGGACAAAAAAAAAAACACCAGTCTGCTGTACCTTTCTTCCCCCCTTTCAAACCACAACACACTGGCCCTAAGGTGTCACATTACCACCCCTTAGGAAGACCACGTTTCCTTCCGATCAAACAAGAAAACAGAGAGATTTAAGCGCTCACTCCTCACTGTTCCTCTCTCCTCCTGGCTACATCCTGACCTCACCTGGGCTCTCATCCCCCCCACTACAAGTGTGGTCTCGTCATCTCCCTCACTCGATTGTGGGACCCCTCACCCACCCCCTTCTTCTATTGTGGGCCTTTACTTTATACCCCTTTTATTGAAACTCCCTACTCTCATATCCCTCATCTGTGGCTATATTATACCCCTTAGCTGTGGACACGTTAACCCCTCATCTTATTACTCCTTTATTGTGTGGCTCCCTAATACTCCCTTGATATTGTATCTCCATTTCCCTTATCAGTTTTATCCATCATACCCCTTATATTGTGCGCCCCCATCATCCCATGTTGCCTGGTCATTTCCCCCTTCAAATTGTTGCACATTTACCCCCATACATAGTTTGTACCTCATCTCCCAACTCATTGTCTCATTGTGGCTCGCACCTACCCCTCACCTTGTGGCCTCTTACATGTCCCCTCATGTTATGGCATGCCTCATCACCTCCCCCCACCTAGTGTGTGCCCCTTACTCCACACCCCTATTACTTGTGGGCCCCTCCTAACTACTACCTTTATTATGAGCCTCATATCCACTTATATTAGGGGCCTGCTGTTTATGGCCCTCATTTTGTGGCCCTACATTCCTCTTTAGCTTTGGACCCCAGACCCTTTAGAATTTGGTCCATTATGCTCCCTATATTGAGGCCGCGGTCAATTCCCCCATCATATTCCCTTTCCTCACCTTTGGGCCCTTCATACTCCTTATATTTTGGCTCCTCATCTTCCCCCTCATAGTAAGTGCCTCTGTATTTCCCTTTATATTGTGGCGTCTCATCTCCCCCTCATATTGTGGCTCTCCTCTCCCCTCTAATTGTGCCCCCTCAACGCTTTCATATTGGTCCCCGATAACCCCCTTATAACTTTGGGCTCCTCATACCCCCTTATATTGTGGGCCTTCATCTCTCTCCCAATCATCCTGTTGGCCCTCACACCTTTGTTTTCCACAATTATCTTTCCATCAGATCAATCAGGTAAAATATATTGAAAATTATTTTATCTTTTAAAAATGTTTTTATTTTTGGTCCCCTAAAAATACTAATTCTGGTATGAGATTGGAATGGCATAACTAAGTTGATCTGGACCCCAATGACCTGCTGAACAATGTCCTTGCCACTTTTAGTACATTCCAATCACCCATGTTTGGTCCTTTCTACACTTTTGGGACCCTCAGCGGCTTCTATTCCAGACTGTGTCCGCAGCCGGCCCGCCTCCATAACTATAATAAATCCTCGTGCTGGCTACTATGTTATAATTTCAGTTTGTCCAATAGATAGACTATTTACTTATTGTCGGCTGATGATAGCGTTTGTAAACCCCAGGTGAGCCTGTGTGCCGCAGCTTCCCGAAATGACGCACATACAAGTCTTATTTGGCCGCCATCCCAAATAAAGACAGTCGTAAAAAAACTTATAGATGACAACAAGTTTTTTCCTCCTGGAATTTTCCAAAGTTCTGTAAAACAGCTTCTTATTGGTCTCCCCATACCACCGCGGCGAGGTATAAAGTCTCCAACAGCGTGCGCTCAGATATCTCAATCATCTCCCTGGAGAGTCATCACGGACAGGTAAGTGCGGATCCTCATCGTCTTCGCTGCACTCGTCTTCTCAGATGTAAAATTGTCTTTCTATTTCACTTGTGTATTTTTATGTCAGGCTAATTATTTTCTAATAACAAAAATCTTGTTCTATATTCCTCCAGCACAAGTGTATCTGACAACGCATGGCGACAATGAATATCGTCCTGATACTTTTTTTCAGGTAATGAAAAATATTATTTATTTTATGCACAAATCTGTTATTATAATAACCACTAAACTTATATTTAACTGTTCACTAATTACCATTCCCCCCCACTATAATTCCTAAAATCAGATTATTATAACTGTAGTTTTTTTGTGGGGTTTAGAAAATTATCCGCATATCTTTTTGTTTTTCTTTAGTTTTCTCTTTGTTCATACTCTTAGTCCTCTTGCTCAAGTTATTCCTGGTGTGTAAGATTAAATAAGCAATGGAAGTTATTTCTATATTATTTTATGACACTTGTTTCCTGCTTTCTATGGGATTTCTAGATCTCTCAGATATAAATCTTTTCTCTACTTACCATAGAGCTGTTGTAAAAGTCTCAGCAGGGGAAGTGGAGAACAAATATAAATTAATCTCTTCCATACTGTGTTCTGTGTGTTCTGCTCCTATCCCTTATTTACGTCTGCATAGTGCCCATCACACATCTAACCAGTCTTCATTCACATGAAGAGAAAAAGGAAAAGCTGGCACTCACCAGATAAAAGTCCAAAACTTTTTGTTTTTCCAAACACATTAACAACAACATTTTGTTGGCGCAGAGGGAAGCAAAAAAAAAAAAAAAAAGCCTGCAGGAGCCTACAGAATGCGATCCGTAATTACTTTGGCAATTTAAATCATGTTTTATGTTGAATTTCTCACTGGTGACGTTGGACTTGAATTCTTGTGTTACTTTAATTTCAGACATTTTTTTATCTCTGTATTAGGAGTTTCCTGATTTATCATAATTATAATTTTTACAATGAGCTGAATAATAATGAATGGGGAATACAATTCACCCTAAACTACAACAAAAAAGAACTAGAATTTTTAGACTTAATAATATTCCCCCAAGGACAAAAATTCTACACTAAAACACGGTGGATGCCAACAGTTCCCTGGACTATACAAGTAACCATTACCACAAATGGTTAAGAAATATCCCATATAGTGAATACCACAGGATCAGGAAGAAGTGTACAGATAGGAGGATTATGGGAAACAAGCAAAGGTTTAATAGAAAGTCATTGTATCATCTACTTAATAGAAAGTAATTGTGGTAAACACTATATAGGGAGAAGGTGCAGAACCTGCATAGTAGGAGGAATCAGCACAGACACAACATAAAGCACAAACATGTCCCAACATTGGGAGTCATTTACTTAGGGCCCGATTCGCGTTTTCCCGACGTGTTACCCGAATATTTCCGATTTGCGCCGATTTTCCCTGTATTGCCCCGGGATTTTGGCGCACGCGATCGGATTGTGGCGTTGGCATGCGCGCGACGGAAATCGGGGGGCGTGGCCGAACGAAAACCCGACGTATTTGGAAAAACCGCTGCATTTAAAAACGGAAAATGTGTCGCTTGGGACGCGCTTACCTTCACTTGGTCCAGCTCGGTGAACTTGAGTGCGTTCAGATGCTTTTCAGCGCAGCAGCGCTACCTGGTGGACGTCGGAGGAACTACCTTAGTGAATCCCGGCCGGACCCGAATCCACCGCATAGAACGCGCCGCTGGATCGCGAATGGACCGGGTAAGTAAGTCTGTCCCATTGGGGCACATTTACTTACCCGGTCCATTCGCGTTCCAGCGGCGGCTTCTCTAACGAGCGTTCGGGTCTTCCGGCTATTCATGAAGGTCCTGCGCCCCATGTCCACCAGGTGGCCCTCCTGCGCCGAGGTCCGCCGAGATGCCCCGGAGTTCATCGTCTTCATCGTGGTGCATGTGAGTATGGCCCATGCGACCAATTTTTTTTTTTTAAATGAGTCGATTTTTCCGAATCCGCCGGGTTACCATTCGGCCACGCCCCCCGATTTCCGTCGCGTGCATGCCAGCGCCGATGCGCCACAAACCGATCGCGTGCCCAAAAATCCCGGGGCAATTCAGGGAAAATCGGCACAAATCGGAAATATTCGGGTAACACGTCGGGAAAACGTGAATCGGGCCCTTAGTAAATGACCCCCATTGTGTCCTAAAACACCATCCAAAGAATCCAAAGTCATCCCTATCCATCATATAAATTCCCACAAAACAGGTTCCAATGTCCCAAGAAGAAAGAAATCTATTGGATTTATAAATAAGTGCATGGAATCCGGGAGGAATAAATGTCCTCGACGAAACTATAATCCACTAATCCATCACAGAGAGAACAGCTACAACTACATAGACAACACAGGAGAAACACATCCAACACTGAGGACATCTAGTGGTTGAATAGAAGTAAAACAACACCTTCACCACAATAAAGAACACCTAGGCCATCTTGTGGACAAAATACAGTACTACAACCACACAGACTCACATGGGGAATATATTGAACACTGAGGATATCTAGCGGTGGAATAGAAATAAAACAACTCCTCAAATACAAAAAAATAGAACACTACCGCCATCAAGTGGGGAAAAAAGACTGCACCTACAGGAAAAATACATAATTGCCCTCTAGTGATAATGAACGGAAATAACACTCTCGCAAAGTGAAAATATATACGTAAAAGCAAAGATGAACTTTCAGAGAGCAGTTTTTGTATTAGATAGAATACTGAATATCCTGTACTATGGCAAAAATGTCATCAAATTAATTTAGATGTCACATATCATCATAAATGGGCACAGAGGCTCAGACTCCCCGCGCCAAATATCCTTATATAAACCCAACAAACAAACAGAAGAACATGGACTGATGACGTACCCGGTTCAGGTTACAAAACGCATCTCCCCACAACTATTATATTGTCATTTTATCATAGTTTATTTTCAATGTTTTTAACATTAGAAATTAAAATATTTTTCTTGAAACTTGAGCTACAAGCTTGGAAGCCTTTATTCTGTACATGTGACCACAGCTCAGTACTACTACTCCTAATATATATATATATATATATATATATATATATATATATATATATATA
>WNYA01004808.1:0-16535 GCA_019512145.1 Engystomops pustulosus | reverse complement strand
CGGTGCGTCGAGAGACACGCAAGGCCAGTGCGAGGAGAGACACGCAAAGCCGGTGCGAGGAGAGGGACGCCAGGCCAGTGCGAGGAGAGGGGTGCGAGGCCAGTGCGAGGAGATGGACGCTAGGCCGGTGTGAAGGGTGGGGCGCGAGGCTGTTGCGCGGACAGGGACGCGAGGTCGGTGTGAGGAGAGGGAGAGGGACGTGAGGTCGGTGCGAGGAGACGCGAGGCCGTTGCGAGGAAAGGAACGCGAGGCGAGGGACGCGAGGCCGGTGCAAGGAGAGGGACGCGAGGCTGGTGCGAGAAGAGGGGCGCGAGGCCTGTGCGAGGAGAGGGACGCGAGGCAGGTGCGAGGAGAGGGACGCCAGGCCAGTGTGAGGAGAGGGACGCGAGGCAGGTGCGAGGAGAGGGACGCCAGGCCAGTGCGAGGAGAGAGACGCCAGGCCGGTGCGTCGAGAGACACGCAAGGCCGGTGCGAGGAGAGACCCGCAAGGCCGGTGCGAGGAGAGGGACGCGAGGAGAGGGACGCTGTGAAGGGTGGGGCGCGAGGCTGTTGCGCGGAGAGGGACGCGAGGTCGGTGTGAGGAGAGGGAGAGGGACGTGAGGTCGGTGTGAGGAGACGCGAGGCCGTTGCGAGGAAAGGAACGCAAGGCCGTTGCGAGGAGAGGGACGCGAGGCCGGTGCGAGGTGAGGGACGCGAGGCCGGTGCAAGGAGAGGGACGCGAGGCCGGTGCGAGGAGAGGGACGCGAGGCAGGTGCTAGGATAGGGACGGTAGGCCGGTTGCGAGGAGAGAGACGCCATGGGGGGGGGGGGGGGGGGGGGGGGGGGGGGGGGGGGGGGGCCGGTGCGGTGAGAGGGGCGCGTGGCCGATGCGGGGAGAGGGACTTGAGGCCGCTGCGGGGAGAGGGACTTGAGGCCGCTGCGGGGAGAGGGACTCGAGGCCGCTGCGAGGAGAGGGACGCCAGGCCGGTGCGAGGAGAGGGGCGCCAGGCCCGCTTCGTGAGAGGTGGGGGCGCCAGGGGCCGGTGCGAGGAGAGGGACACGAGGCCGGTGCAGCGAGAGGGACACGAGGCTTTTGTCATGGCGATAGGGACGCGAGCCAGTGTGAGGAGAGGAGAGGGACGCGAGGCCGGTTGAGGAAAGGGACACGAGGCCAGTGTGAGGAGAGGGGCGCGAGGCCCGGTTGAGGAAGGGGCGTCGAGCCGGTGGTGAGGATAGTGGCGCGAGGGCCCGTATCGAGAGAGGGGTGGCGAGGAGAGGGAAGCTAGGCCGTGTGAAGGGGGGGGGGCGCGGGCTTGCCTCGGAGAGGACTTGCGGTCGGTGTGAGGAGAGGAGAGGGACGTGAGGTCGGTGTGAGGAGACGCGAGGGCCGTTGCGATGAAAGGAACCCAGGCCGTTGCGAGGAGAAGGGACGCGAGGCCGGTGCGGGAGAGGGACGCGATGCCGGTGCGAGGAAGGGACGCGGAGGCCGGTGCTAGAAAGGGGCGCGAGGGCGTGCAGAAGAGGGGCGTCTAGGGCGGTTTCGAGAATAGGGCCGCGAGGGCGGTGGAGAAGAGGGGCGCGAGGCCGGTGCGAGGAGAGGTAACGCGAGGCGGTTGCGAGGAGAGGGGCGCGAGGCCGGTGGCGAGGAGAGGGAGCGAGGCGTGTCAGGAGAATGGACGCGAGGCACGGTGCGAGGAAGGACGCCGGCCGGTGCGAGGAGAGAGACGCAGCCGGTGCGGTTCGAGGGGCGCGGGCCCGATGGCGGGGAGAGGGACTTGAGCCGCTGCGGGGAGAGGGACTTGATGCCGTGCGGGAGGGGACTCGAGGCTGCTTCGAGGAGAGGGACGCCAGGCCGTTGCGAGAGAGGGCGCCAGTCGCTGCGAGGAGAGGGGGCCGCCAGGCCGGTGCGAGGAGAGGGACACGAGGCCGGTGCAGCGAGAGGGACACGAGGCTGGTGCAGCGAGAGGGACGCGAGGCCAGTGTGAGGAGAGGGAGAGGGACGCGAGGCCGGTGTGAGGAAGGGCAACGAGGCCATTGTTGAGGAAGGGGCGTCGAGGCCCGGTGTGAGGAGAGGGGCGCGAGGCGGTGTGAGGAGAGGGGCCGCGAGGCCGGTGCGAGAGAAGGGTTGGAGAGACGACGCTAGGCCGGTGTGAAGGGTGGGGCGCGCAGGCTGTTGCGCGGAGAGGGACGGGTCGGTGTGAGAGAGGGAGGGACGTGAGGTCGTGTGAAGGAGTACGCGAGTCCGTTGCGAGGAAGGAAACGCAAGGCCGTTGGCGAGCGAGGACGCGAGTCGGTACGAGGAGAGGACGCGAGGCAGAGAGGGGACCGAGGCCGGTGCGATAAGAGGGGGCGCGGGGCGTGCGAGAAGAGGGGCGCTAGGTGGTTTGCGAGAAGAGGGGCGCGAGGCGGTGTCGCGAAGAGGGGCGCGAGGGCCGTTGCGAGGAGGAGGGACGCGAGGTCAGTCGAGGAGAGGGTCGCGAGGCCGTAGCGAGGAGATGGACGCGAGGAGCAGGTGCGAGGAGAGGGACCCAGCAGTGCGAGGAGAGAGACGCCAGGGGCCGGTGGTTGAGAGGGGCGCGTGGCCGATCGGGGAGAGGGACTTGAGCCGGTGCGGGAGAGGGGACTGCAAAGCCGCTGCGAGGAGAGGGACGCCAGCTGGTGCGGGAGTAGGACGCCAGGCCGGTGCGAGGAGAGGGGCGCCAGGCCGGTGCGAGGAGAGGGGCGGCCCGGCCGGTGCGCGAGAGGTGCGCCAGGCCAGTGTGGAGGAGAGGGACACGAGGCCGGTGTGAGGAGAGGGGCGCGAGGCCGGTGCGAGGAGAGGGGTGCGAGGAGAGGGACGCTAGGCCGGTGTGAAGGGTGGGGCGCGAGGCTGTTGCGCGGAGAGGGACGCGGTTCCGGTGTGAGGAGAGGGAGAGGACGTGAGGTCGGTGTGAGAGACGCGAGGCGTTGCGATGAAAGGGAAACGCACGTCCGTTGCGAGGAGAGGGACGCGAGCGGTGCGAGGAGAGGGACGCGAGCCGGTGCAAGGAGAGGGACGCGAGGCCGGTGCGAGAAGAGGGGCGCGAGGGCGGTGCGAGAAGAGGGGCGCGAGGGCGGTGCGGAAAGAGGGCGCGAGGCCCGGTGCGAGGGAGGGGCGCGAGGGCCGGTGCGAGGATGGGCGCGAGGCCGGCGAGGAGATGGACGCGAGGCATTGTGGCGAGAGAGGGACGCCAGGCCAGTGCGAGGAGAGCAGACGCCAGGCCGGTGGCGTGAGAGGGGCGGCAGTGGCCGATGCGGGGAGAGGGACTGAATGCCGGTGCGGGGGGGGACTCAAGGCCCGCTGCGAGGAAGAGGGACGCCAAGCTGGTGCGAGGAGAGGGGACTTGAGCCGGTGCGATGAGAGGGGCGCCAGGCCATTGCGAGGAGAGGGCGCCAGCCGGTGCGAGGAGAGCGACAACGAGCCTGTGCGCAGAGGGCCGAGGCTGGTGCAGCGATAGTCGGGACGCGAGGCCAGTGTGAGGAGGGGAGAGGGACGCAGCCGGTGTGAGGAAGGGACACTAGGCAATGTGGAGGAGAGGGGCGCGCGGCCCGGTGTGTAGGAGAGGGGTGCGAGGCCGTGTTAGCAGAGGGGCGTTTTAGGTCAGTTCCAGGAGAGGGACTCAAGGCCGTTGTGAGCAGAAGGCGCGAGGTCAAGTGCGAGGGAAGATAGGGACGCGAGGCCGTGTGAGGAAAGGGCGCGAGGTCCAGTGTGAGTAGAGGGGGCGCGAGGCCGGTGTGAGGAAGGAAGGGGTGCGAGGCCGGTGTGAGCAGAGGGGCGCGAGGTCAGTGCGAGGAGAGGGACGCAAGGCCGTTGTGAGCAGAGGGGCGCGAGGTCAGTGCGAGGAGAGGGACGGCTGCCGTTGTGGAGGAGAGACACGCAAGGCGTTTGTGAGGGAGACAACGCAAGGCCGGTGTGAGGAGAGGAGACGTGAGGTGTCGGTAGTGAGGAGAGTGAAGTGAAGTTCGGTGTGAAGGCAGAGGGGTGCGAGGAGAGGGACGCTAGGCCGGTGTGAAAGGGTGGGGCGCGAGGCCTGTTGCGCGGAGAGGGACGCAAGTCGGTGTGAGGAGAGGGCGAGGGACGTGAGGTCGGTGTGAGGATGACGCGAGGCCGTTGCGAGGAGAGGACGCGAGGCCGGTGCTAGGAGATGGACGCGAGGAAAACCGGTGCATAAGAGAGGACGCGAGGGCGGTGCAGCAGAGGGGCGCGAGGGCGTTGCGAGGAAGACCGCAAGGCGTGTGAGGATAGACACGCAAGGCCATTGTGAGGAAGACACGCAAGGCCCGGTGTGAGGAGAGGGAGTGAGGTCGTGTTAGGAGAGGAAGTGAGGTCGGTGTGAGGAGAGGGGTGCGAGGATAGGACGCTAGCCGGTGTGAAGGTGGGGCGCGAGGCTGTGCGTGCGGAGAGGGACGCAAGGTCGGTTTGGAGGAGAGGGAGAGGACGTGAGTCGTTGGAGGAGACGCGAGGCCCGTTGCGAGTAAAGGAACGCAAGGCGTTGCGAGAGAAGGACCGCGAGGCCGGTGCCGAGAGAGGGCCGCGAGGCCGGTGCAAGAGAGGGAACCGCGAGGGCGGTGCGGAAGCGGGTGGCGCGAGGGCGGTGCGAGAAAGGGGCGCGAGGCCGGTTTCGAGAGAGGGGCGCGAGCCGTGCGAGGAGAGGACGCGCATGCCGGGTGCGAGGAGAGGTGCGCCAGGCCGCTGCGAGGGAGGGACACGAGGCTGGTGCAGCGGAGGGACACGAGGTGGTGCACGAAGACTCGAGGCCAGTGTGAGGAGAGGGAGAGGGACGCGAGAACCGGTGTGAGGAAGGGACATCTAGGCAGGTGTGGAGGAGCGGGGCGCGCAGGCCTGTTGTGAGGAGAGGGGCGCGAGGCCGGTGTGAGGAGAGGGACGCGAAGCCGGTGCGAGGAGAGGGTGCGGGAGAGACGCTAGGCCGGTGGTGAAGGAGGGGGCGCGAGGCTGTTGCGGCGGATAGGGACGGGTCGGTGTAGAGAAGGGCGTGATGTCGGTGTGAGGAGACGCGAGGCCGTTGCGAGGAAAGGAACGCAAGGCCGTTGCGAGGAGAGGGACGCGAGGCCGGTACGAGGAGAGGGACGCGAGGCCGGTGCAAGGAGAGCGACGCGAGGCCGGTGCGAGAAGAGGGGCGCGAGGGCGGTGCGAGAAGAGGGGCGCGAGGGCGGTGCGAGGAGAGGGGCGCGAGGCCGGTGCGAGGAGAGGGGCGCGAGGCCGGTGCGAGGAGAGGGACCTCGATGTCCGGTTGCGAGGAGAGGGGCGCGAGGCCGTTGCGAGGAGAAGGACGCGAGGCCGGTGTGAAGGGTGGGGCGCAACTTTGCGCGGAGAGGGACGCGAGGTCGGTGTGAGGAGAGGGAGAGGGACGTGAGGTCGGTGTGAGGAGACGCGAGGCCGTTGCGAGGAAAGGAACGCAAGGCCGTTGCGAGGAGAGGGACGCGAGGCCGGTGCGAGGAGAGGGTACGCGGGCCGTGCAATGAGAGGGACGCGAGTGCCGGTGCGAGAAGAGGGGCGCGAGGGCGTGCGAGAAGAGGGGCGCGAGGGCGGTATCGAGAATGAGTGGCGCGAGGCCGGGCGGTGGAGGGGCGCTAGGCCGGTGCGAGGAGAGGGCGCGAGGCCGGTGCGAGGAGAGGACGGCGAGGCCAGGTGCGAGGAGAGGGACGCCAGGCCAGTGCGAGGAGAGAGACGCCAGGCCGGTGCGGTGAGAGGGGCGCGTGGCCGATGCGGGGAGAGGGACTTGAGGCCGGTGCGGGGAGAGGGACTCAAGGCCGCTGCGAGGAGAGGGACGCCAAGCTGGTGCGAGGAGAGGGACTTGAGGCCGGTGCGAGGAGAGGGGCGCCAGGCCAGTGCGAGGAGAGGGGCGCCAGGCCGGTGCGAGGAGAGCGACACGAGGCCGGTGCAGCGAGAGGGACACGAGGCTGGTGCAGCGAGAGGGACGCGAGGCCAGTGTGAGGAGAGGGAGAGGGACCTCGGAGGCCGGTGTAGGAAATGGACACTAGGCAATGTGAGAGAGGGCGCGAGGCCCGGTGGAGGAGAAGGGGTGCGAGGCCGGTGTACAGAGGGGCGTGAGGTCAGTGCCAGGAGAGGGACGCAAGGCCGTTGTGAGCAGAGGGGCGCGAGGTCAGTGCGAGGAGAAGGAGAGGGACGCGAGGCCGGTGTGAGGAAAGGGACACTAGGCCAATGTGAGGAGAGGGGCGCGAGGCCGGTGTGAGGAGAGGGGTGCGAGGCCGGTGTGAGGCAGAGGGGCGCGAGGTCAGTGCGAGGAGAGGGACGCAAGGCCGTTGTGAGCAGAGGGGCGCGAGGTCAGTCCGAGGAGAGGGACGCAAGGCCGTTGTGAGGAGAGACACGCAAGGCCGTTGTGAGGAGAGACACGCAAGGCCGTGTGATGAGAGGACGTGAAGGTCGGTTGTGAGGAGATGGAAGTAGTTCGGTGTGAGGATAGGGTGGCGCGTAGAGGGACGCAAGGTCGGTGTGAGGAGAGGTAGAGTGACGTGAGTCGGTGTGAGGAGACGGGAGGCTGTTGCGAGGAAAGGAACGCAAGGCCGTTGCGAGGAGAAGGACGCGAGGCCGGTGCGAGGAGAGGGACGCGAGGCCGGTGCAAGGAGAGGGACGTGAGGGCGGTGCGAGAAGAGGGGCGCGAGGGCGGTGCAAGAAGAGGGGCGCGAGGGCGGTGCGAGAAGAGGGGCGCAAGGCCGTTGTGAGGAGAGACACGCAAGGCCGTTGTGAGGAGAGACACGCAAGGCCGTTGTGAGGAGAGACACGCAAGGCCGGTGTGAGGAGAGGGACGTGAGGTCGGTGTGAGGAGAGGGAAGTGAGGTCGGTGTGAGGAGAGGGGTGCGAGGAGAGGGACGCTAGGCCGGTGTGAAGGGTGGGGCGCGAGGCTGTTGCGCGGAGAGGGACGCAAGGTCGGGGTGAGGAGAGGGAGAGGGACGTGAGTCGGTGTGAAGGAGACGCGAGGCCGTTGCGATTAAAGGAACTCAAGCCGTTGCGAGTAGAAGGACTCGAGGCCCCCCCTGTGCGGGAAGGGACGCGAGGCCGGTGCAGGAGAGGGCCGAGGGCTGGTGCGAGAAGAGGGGTCGCGTAGGTGCGGTGCGATAACGGGGGAGGGGCGCGAGCCGGTTCGCGGAGATGGCGCGAGGCCGTTGTTGGGGGGGGGGGGGGGGGGGGGGGGGGGGGGGGGGGACGAGGAGAGGGACGCCATGCCAGTGCGAGGAGAAGACGCCAGTCCGGTCGGTGGAGAGGGGGCTGGCCGATGCGGGGAGAGGGACTTGAGGCCGGTGCGGGGAGAGGGACTCAGACTGCTGCGGTAGAGGACGCCAAGCCGGTGCGAGGAGAGGGACGCCAGGCCGGTGTGAGGAGAGGGACGCCAGGCCAGTGCGAGGAGAGGGGCGCCAGGCCGGTGCGAGGAGAGCGACACGAGGCCGGTGCAGCGAGAGGGACACGAGGCTGGTGCAGCGAGATGGACGCGAGGCCAGTGTGAGGAGAGGGAGAGGGACGCGAGGCGGTGTGAGGAAAGGGACACGAGGCCAGTGTGAGGAGAGGGGCGCGAGGACGGTGTGAGGAGAGGGGCGCGAGGCCGGTGTGAGGAGAGGGGTGCGAGGCCGTGTGAGCAGAGGGGCGCGAGGTCAGTGCCAGGAGAGGGACGCAAATGCCGTTGGATCAGAGGGGCGCGAGTCTGTGAGGATAGGAGAGGGACGCTAGGGCCGGTGTGAGGAAATGGATGCGAGGTCATTGTGAGGAGAGGGCGCGAGGCCGGTGTGAGGAGAGGGGGTGCGAGGGCCGGTGGTGAGCAGAGGGCGCGCGGTCGTGCGAGGAGAGGGACGCAGGCCGGTGTTGAGCATAGGGGCGTCGAGGTCAGTGCGTGAGAGGGCCGCAAGCCTTCGTTGTGAGAGAATCACGCAAGGCCGTTGTGAGAGAGACACGCAAGGCCGGTGTGAGGAGAGGGACGTGAGGTCGGTGTGAGGAGAGGGAAGTGAGGTCGGTTTGAGTAGAGGGACGTGAGGTCGTTGTGAGGAGAGGGACGTGAGGTCGGTGTGAGGAGAGGGACTCAAGGAGGGTGTGAGGAGAGGGACTCAAGGAGGGTGCGAGGAGAGTGACGCGAGGCCGGTGCGGGGAAAGGGACGCGAGGCCGGTGCGAGGAGAGGGACGCGAGGCCGGTGCGAGGAGAGGGACGCGAATGTCCGGTGCGAGGAGAGGGCCGCGAGGCCGGTGCGAGGAGAGGGACGCGAGGCCGGTGCGAGGAGATCGCGCTAGGCCGGTGCGAGGAGAGCGCGCCTAGGACGGTGCTAGGAGAGGCGACGTCGAGCCGGAGCGAGGAGAGGGACGCCAGGCCGGTGCGCGGGAGGGAGCGAGGCCGGTGCGAGGAGAGGGGTCCCAGGCCTTGCGAGGAGAGGGGCGCCAAGCCGTTGTCAAGGGAGGGGCCCAAGCGAGTTCGGGAGAGGGACGCCAGGCCCGGTGGTGAGGAGAGGGCCGCCATTTCCAGGTGCGAGTGAAGGCTCCAGGGCCGGTCTGAGGTGTAAGATTGGTGCAAAGGATTGAGCCACTTGAATAGATACTGATGGAATTTTATTACAGCGGGAAGGGGCAAGATCTGACAACATGGATCACACATGATAAGTTTAGGATTAATTACACAGCTACACTGTATCACACAATAGGATTAGATACAAGCAGTCTATCCCATATGATAGGTTAGATACAGCAGGCAGAATCACACATGAGAGGCTTGGTAACATCCAGGCAGCATCATGTGTGGGCACAAGCCTCGGCCTCTATACTATGCACTGAGGCTCATATGCACTTGGACGGAGACCCCTGTGCGCGTAGAGGGACGCGAGTCGGTGTGAGGAGAGGGACTTGAGGTCGTTGTGAGGAGAACGCGAGGCCGTTGCGAGGAAGGTAACGGCAAGTCATTGCGAGGAGAGGGACGCCAAGCGGTGCAGGGAGAGGGACGCCAGGCGGTGGAGGAGAGGGGCGCAGCCGGTTCGAGAGAGGGGCCCAAGCCGGTTGCAAGGAGAGGGTGGCGCAAAGACGGTTCGGTGGAAGATGGAGAGGGACGCCAGGCCGGTGTGAGAGAGGGAATGCCAGGCCAGTGCATTAGAAGGGCGCCAGGGCTGAGTCCTGAGGTGTAAGATTGGTGCAAAGGATTGAGCCACTTGAATAATTATGATGTAAAGCCCCCAACATTTACAGGAGGAATTTATTACAGCGGAAGGGGCAAAAGAGCTGACACATGATCACCATGATAAGTTTAGGATTAGATACACATCTACACCTGTATCACACAATAGGATTAGATACAGCAGTCAGTATCCCATATGATGGGATTAGATACAGCAGGCAGAATCACACATGAGAGGCTTGGTACAATCAGCAGGCCGCATCATGTGGTGGCACAAGCCTCGCCTCTATACATATGCACATAGCTCATATGCACTTGTGGAAGAGACCCTTTTGCGCGGAGAGGGACGCGAGGTCGGTGTGAGGAAAGGGAGAGGGACCTGAGGTCGGTGTGAGGAGACGCGAGGCCGTTGCGAGGAATGGAACGCAAGGTCATTGCGAGGAGAGGGACGCCAAGCTGGTGCGAGGAGAGGGACGCCCATGCCTGTGCGAGGACAGGGGCGCCAGGCCGGTGCGAGGACAGGGGCGGCCAGGGCCGTTGCGAGGATAGGACACGGGCCGTGCAGCGAGAATGGCCACTAAGGCTGTGCAGCGAGAGGGACGCGAGGCCAGTGTGAGGAGAGGGAGAGGGACGCGAGGCCGGTGCGAGGAGAGGGAGAGGGACGTGAGGTCGGTGTGAGGAGACGCGAGGCCGTTGCGAGAAAGGAAACGCAAGGTCCATTGCGAGAGAGGGACCCAAGCTGGTGCGAGAGAGGGAACGCCAGGCGGTGCGAGGACAGGGGCGCTAGGCCGGTGCGAGGAGAGGGGCGCATGCCGGTGCGAAGATAGGACCAAGGCCGGTGCAAGCAAGAGGGACAACGAGCTGTGCAGCGAGGGGACGCGAGCCATGTGAGGAGAGGAGAGGGACGCGAGGCCGTGTAGGAAAGGACACGAGGCCAGTGTGAGGAGAGGGGGCGAGTCCGTTGTGATGAGAGGGGCTCGAGGCCGGTGCGAGGAGAGGGACACGAGGCCGGTGCAGCGAGAGGGACACGAGGCTGGTGCAGCGAGAGGGACACGAGGCCAGTGTGAGGAGAGGGAGAGGGACGGGAGGCCGGTGCGAGTAGAGAGGTGGAGGAGAGGGACGCTAGGCCTGTGTAAGGGTGGGTCGCGAGGCTGTTGCGCGGAGAGGGACGCTCGTCCGGTGTGAGGAGAGGGACGTGAGGGTCCGTTGTGAGGAACGCGAGGCCGTTGCGAGGAAAGGAACGCAAGGCCGTTGCGAGGAGAGGGACGCGAGGCCGGTGCGAGGAGAGGTGGACGCGGCCGGTGCGAGGAGAGGACGCGAGGACGGTGCGAGAGAGGGAACGCGAGGCCGGTGCGAGGAGTAGGGACTCGAGAGCCCGTAAGCGAGGAGAGGGACGCGACGGGCGCCGGTATCGAAGAAAGAGGAGGCGATAGGGGCGTAGAAGACAGAGGGGCGCGAGTCGGCGGTGCGAGAAGAGTAGGCACGAGGGCGGTGCGAGAGGCGCGCCAGGGCCGGTGCGAGAGGTGGTGCGCCATGCCGAGTGGTCGAGGAAGTCGACACCGAGGCCGGATGCAGCGAGAGGTACCACGTAGGCTGAGGCAGCGAGAAGGACGCGTGCAGTGTGAGGAAGGATGAGGGACGGCGAGGCCAAGTGTCGAGTAAGGGATCACGAGCCAGGTGGAGGAGAGTGGGCGCGAGGTGCCGTTGAGAAGGGGTGCGAGGACAAGTGAGTTGACAGAAGGGGCGCGAGGCTCAGTGCGAGGAGTAGTGACCAAGGCCGTTTGAGCAAGGGGTTACGGACGAGGTGCATATAAGCGAGGAGAGGGACGCAAGCCGTTGTGAGAAGAGATCACGCAAGGCCTGGTTGTGAGGAGAATACACGCAAGCCTTGTTAGAGGAGAGGGACGTGAGGTCCGTGTGAGGAGAGGGACGTCAGGTCGGCTGGTGAGGAGAGGGAAGTGAGGTCGGTGTGAGAGAGAGGGACGTGAGTCGGTGGGAGCGAAGGGAGCGTGAGGAGTACGGTGAGCAATAGTGAGATTCGGTCTGTGAGGAGGGACTCCAGGTCCGGTGGCGAGGAGAGGGGCGCCCGGCGGCGCGGTGCGAGAGAGGGACAACGAGTGCCGGTGGCAGCGAGTAGGGACACATGCCGGTGCGAGGAGAGGGACGCCATGGCCGGTGTGAGGAGCGCGTTGTTGCCGCCAGGCCGGTGCGAGGAGAGGGGCGCCGTGGGGGCCGTCCTGAGTGTAAGATTGGTGTGCAAAGGTTAAGCCACCCATGAATAGATTTATGATTAAGCCCCCACACATTTACAAAGTGAGGAATTAATTATCACAGCGGGAGGGGCAAAGAGCTGTACACAATGATGCACCACATGATAAGTTTAGATTAATACACAGCTACAGACATGTATCACACAATAGGATTGATACGAGCAGTCGTATCCCATATGATGGGATTAGAGACAGCATAGGCAGCGGAAATCACACATTAGAGGCTTGGGGACATCGATCAGGACAGCATCATTGGGGGCACAAGCCTCGTCCTCTATACATATGCCAGAGCTCATATGCACTTGGATGGAGAACCCCTGTGTGCCGCAGCCTCGCTCCCTCCTTTTGTATTGCTGATGGTTGGGGGATGGGGGGCTCCTGAGGCAGTGACTGTCCTGTGCCCCTCCCCTCCCCCCACCTGCCCCTTTACTGTGCAGATCTTTAATGTATAGAGTGATTACACGCGTGCGAAACTAAGGGATACTTGGTATGCTGCGCAGTGCCCAGTAGCTACTTCTCCTGTAATATATCAGTCGGCACAGTACTAACTTCTCCTGTATAATATACCGTGCACAGTTACTAGTTTCTACTCTGTAATATCATCACGACTTCTGTATGCAGTGCAAGTACTATTTGCTCCCCCCTCCTTCCTGCTATATACATGTTGTTCAGCATCTTACTCACTTCTCCCTGTATATATACAGTCAGCAGTACTACTTCTCCTGTTATATATAACAGGCACGTTGCAGTATTACACTTCTCCTGTATATACCAGTGCACAGTAACTACTCTCTCCGCTCTATATATCCGATCATGCACAGTTACTACTCGCTTCTTCTAACCCTTTCTACTTCACTGTGCCATTACCCTCTCTTCCCTGTATATATACTGTGGCACAGTACTACACTTCTCCCGTAAATACAAACGTCACCCCTAATATATATACAGTGCACAGTACTACTTCGCTCCTGTATATATAACAGTGGCACATCACTACCTTCTCCTGTATATATTTGGGCAGTGCAAGTCACTACTTCTCCTTTATATATACGTGCACAGTACTACTTCCTCCTGTATATATACAGTACAGCAGTCTACTAACTTCTCCTGTATATATACAGTTCGGCACAGTACTAGCATCTCGCTTGTATATACCGTGCAGCAGTTACTACTTCTCCTGTAATATATGGGAGTTGGCACAGTACGTACTTCTTCCTGTATATATAATAGATTTGGGCACAGTACTACTTCTGCTTGTATATATGGGCAGTTTGCACATTCTCTCTCTCTAAGCCTACTAGTGGAACAGTTTTTCCTCCTCACTTCTCCTGTGTAATATACAGTGCACATACTACTTCTCCTGTATAAATATATACAGTGCCCAGTAGCTAGGCTTCTCTCCTGTATATATGGGCAGTGCGCAGTACACTTATCTATCTATACAGTGCACAGTTACTACTTCTCCGTGTGAATTCTCCAACACTGTGTTTATAGGGAGTGGATCACAGTACTAACTCATCTCCTGTATATATATACGTGCACCATCTACTACTACTCCTCCACTTTATAACTACAGTGCAGCAGTACTACTTCTCCCTGTATATGTTACAGCAGTGCAACAGAACTACTTCTCCTTATATGTCGCAGTGGTCAGCAGCTAGTACTTTAACTACCTCTCTTGTATATATGGAGCAGCTTCACATACTACTTCACTGTATAGTAACAGTGGCACAGTACTACTTCTCCTGTAATATAACATGCACAGTAACTTTGACTGCACTCTACTTCTCCTGTATTATACAGTGCACATTACTAGACTTCTCCTGTATATATCATACGTGCGACAGTACTACTTCTCCTGTATCTATACATGCCAGTAGTGCCTATCCGTCTCTATAGCAATACCCTAACTTATTTCCCACAAAGCCCAAGGTTCGGCGCTCTAGCGGCCGCCACATCTTCCAGATCCTCAAAACAAAACAAAATATCTGCTAACAGTTGGCTGCAGCATCAGCCCAACACCAGATGGAGAGAGGCACGACCTAAGGGACACTAAGGAAAGGCCCTCCCCGTGCCGGCAGCCGCTCATACTTCCATGAGAGCGCACCTGTCAATCCACAGTGAGGGGAGAGGACAGACTAAGGGACACTAAATGAGAGAGGCCTGCCCCCTTCGCCCAGCCTCTCTACTAGCCAGAGAGCGCCACCTTCACCAGGGGGAGAGAGGACATGAAACTAAGAGACACAGGAGTAGAGTCCTCCCCGTTGGCCCACCGCCTCATACATCCAAGAAGCGCACCTTCCACGCAGGAGGGCGGAGAGGACAACTCAAGGGGACACTAAGGAGAGAGGGCTCCGCTCCCGCGTGGCCAAGCCTCTCATACTCCCAGAGATGGCGCACCTTCATCTCAGGGGGGGCAGCGACAGAACTACAGGGCACTAAGGAGAGAGGTTCCTTCCCCGTGCGCGTGCAGCCTCTCATACTCCAGAGAGTCGCTTACCTTCACCAGGAGGGAGAGGACAGACAGGGACATCTAGAGAGCAGGTCGCTACCGCCGTGCCCAGCCTCATACTCCAGGATTGCAACCTTCACCATGGGGGGAAGGACAGACTAAGAGGTGTACCTAAGGAGAGAGGCCCTCCCTGTGCCTAGCCTCTCATACTCCCGAGAGCCGGCAACCTTACCGGGGGGCGTAGAGGACAGACTAAGGGACACTAGGAGAGGGCCGTACCCGTACCCAAGCCTCCTCAGCCCAGAGAGCGCACCTTCATCCCCAGGGGGGAGAGGACAACTAAGGACACTATAGAGATGTCCCTCCGCGTGGCCCCGCCTCTCATATTCACGAGGCGGCACCTTAAAAGGAGGAGAGTGACAGACTAAGGGAAACAAGGAGAGTGTCATTCCCCCGTGCCCACCTCTCATATTCCTAGAGACCACCGCCCTTCCCCAGGGGAGAGGACGACTATGGGCCCTAAGGAAGAAGGCCCTCCAGGAACGTGCCGGGCAGCCTCTATACTTCGCAGAGAGCGCACGCTTCACGCAGGAGGAGAGAGACAGACTAAGGGACACAGAGGATAGGGCCCTCCCCGTGGCCCAGCCTCTCATACTCACGAGAGCGCCCGTGATCAAAACTTTCAGCAGGGGGGAGAGGACAGTACTAGGGACACTAAGGAGAGGCGTCCTCCCTGTGCCCAGGCCTCATACTCGCAGAGCAGGCATCAACTTCAGCCAGAAGGAGAGGAGCAGACTACGGTGACATCTAAGGAGAGAGGTCCTCCCCCGTGCCCAGCGGCCTCTCTGATACTCCAGATAGGAAGGGCGCACCTGTCACCAGAAGGGAGAGGACAGAACTAAAGGGACCTAAGGAGAGAGGCCCTCCCCGTGCCCTAGCCTCCTCATACTCCAGAGATCGCACCTTCCACGCAGGAGGGAGAGGACAGACTAAGGGCACTAGAGAGAGGGTCCCTCCCCGTGTCAGCCTCTCTATACTCCAGAGATCGGTCACCTTCACCCAGGGGGGAGAGTGACAGACTAAAGGAACACTAAGGAGAGAGTCCTCCCCGTGTCGCCAGCCTCTCATACTCTAGAGCGACGGCACCTCCCATGAAGGAGATGACAGACTAAGGACACTAAGGAGATGGGCCTCCCCGTGCCGGTCTCCTCTCATACTCCAAGAGGCGGCACGCTTCATCACAGGAAGGGGAGAGGAACAGACTAAGGGACACGAAGGATGAGAGGTCCTCCCATGCCCAGCCTCCATACTCCAGAGAGCGGCACCTCATCACGAGGGGGGAGAGACAGACAATAGGACACTAAGGAGAGAGGTCCTCTCCCGTGGCCCAGCTCTGCATACTCTCAGAGAGCGCACCTTCACTCAAAGGGAGATGACAGCTAAAGACACTAAGAGATAAGGCCCATCCCATGCCCAGCCTCTTATAACTCCAATCCAGGGCGCACCTTCAGTCCAGGGTCGGGAGGGACAGACTAAGGGGCACTAACGGAAGAGTGTCCCCTCCAGCCCAGCTCTCATACTCGTCATATAGCGCACGTCTCTCACCCAGGTGGCGAAGGGACGCCTAAGGGGTCGTACGTCGACGAGGGCCCTCCCCGTGCCGGCCTCTCACTCTCCTCCGCCTGTGCAGCCCTTCCTCCACACCAGGAGGAGAGGACAGACTAAGGACACTAAGGAGAGAGGCCGCTCCCGTGCCCAGTCTCTCATATTCCTCAGAGAGTGCACCAACTTCACCAGGTCACCCGAATGTTCCTAACCACTTCATCCACCGGGATGGATTTAGTAACGCTTGCGTTCGATACTAACTAACACACGTGCGTTCCACGTGTGATACCTAACCATGAGACTAACTATAAATACCGTGCAGTCGGTCCCAGGCCCCCAGGTCTCTGAATCTCATAGAGGCCACTCCGCATAGGAGAGAACCGGCCAACCCGGGCCATGGATGGAAGCGCCCACCCGGTTGTACACCTCTGTGTTCTAGGGCACTGAAGCCGGATGGTCCATGCTCTCCAGCGGCCACCGCACTCCTCCCGGGGACACCCCTTTCCCCATATCCTCCTCCAACTTCAGATTGTCCCTCACACCAGCTTTCCATGGAAGCAGCTCCAATCTCAAGGGATCCTGATGGAATTCAAAGTCCTCAAACCCCCCGCCCCAAGATCCCACTTGGGCAAGCCCTGAGGCCAGAGGCGTCTGGAAATGGTTCAACAGAACGCCTCTTGTCAGAGTTTCCTCGCATGGTCCTGATCTCCCACTTCCCGACCCAACCGCGGCGAATCACCTTCAGAACCGGTACATAAGCCGGAAGATCCCATGCGGTGTACGAAGATCCTTCACATTGTGCCTCCTGTCTCCCATTCTGGAAGAAGAGGGCCGATGTATCACACAATAGGATTAGATACAGCAGTCAGTATCCCATATGATGGGATTAGATACAGCAGGCAGAATCACACATGAGAGGCTTGGGTACATCAGCAGGCAGCATCATGTGGGGGGCACAAGCCTCGGCCTCTATACATATGCACAGAGCTCATATGCACTTGGATGGAGACCCCTGTGTGCAGCCCCCTCCCTCCTTTTGTATTGCTGATGGTTGGGGGATGGGGGGCTCCTGAGGCAGTGACTGTC
>WNYA01004807.1:0-17270 GCA_019512145.1 Engystomops pustulosus | reverse complement strand
TCGCGTTCACGCCGTTGGGCATACGGCATGTCCGCGTGTCTATAGAGGGCGCTGTTACTGGCGGGAGCCCAGCTCTCACCAGCAGGGGGGCCGGCATTTCTGACTGTATTCTATGATAGCATCTGCTAATGCCCAATGGCGGTTATGAGGTAGTGGGCACTTTTGTGTCTATCACACACCATGAGAGACACGGACAAATCTTTATGATATCCTACTGGAATAAAGCCATGGATCTTCCTGCAACAGAGGGCAGAGTATCTAGGAAATGCAGGTGAGAAATTGATGATCTAAGAAAGTATACAGTTATGGCGCATAAGTTTTTGAGAATGAGAGCAAATATTATATTTCTACATTATCTGTTGCTCGGCTCTGGTTTTTAAGTGTTTTTGCCAAGTTATGTTTTATATTGCATTGCATACAGGAAATAGGCAAAGTGCATTATCTATATTATGAGTTAACAAAAGCTTTTATTGACTAATTAGCAAGGAGTTAATGTCACATAGCAGCAAGTCAATATTTTGCAGTGTAGGCCCTATGCTTCTTGCAGGAGTCCCCCTGCTGCAATTTCTCGCTGCGATCCATGGGCAAGTGCTCTCGAAGTCTACTTGCTGGACGTCAAAAATCCTGAGCTGATAGGGGGGGGCAGTCTCATTCTTGGGGGCAGCAATGGCAATGCTATGCATTTTGTCTCAAGTTGTTGGTTTTTGGTTTGTCGCTCCAGTAGAGTACGGAAGCTCGATCTCGTTGATGATGACGGGCAGCATGTTCTCAATGGGAGTGATAAGATCTGGGGGAGTTTCCGGCGCAATCGACCGCAAAATCTGCCCTTATGTTATTGTTCCGGCTAAGGCCATTTAGTTATGCATCTGCATTTTGCTTATGGGGCAAGGTTCTAGTCCATCATTGCTGAAAAGGCATTGTTGCATCACAGGGCAAACATGCTGCTGTGCGGAGCGGTTGGACGAAGCTGCTCGTTGAGGACAATATTATTCTGGTAATCGCATTCTTCATTTGGCAGGATTGTTTATTAGGGGCAAGATCTGTGAGAGTTCTCCCGATTCGCCTGGCTGAGAAGGTGCAACGATAACCTCCAGGCACATGATATGGTTTTGGGCAGGATGTGCTTTAGGTTAGAGTTGGCATGAGTAGGGGTTGCAAAGATTTGTGGTACCTTAACAGCCGCAATTCATCTTGTCTTGCTCCAGACAAGCTGTGTTTCACAGATGTTCCAAACATATAGGAAAGGGAATTCATCAAGAAATATGCTTTACCCTACGCGCAGTCGGTCTCAGAGGGGGGCATTTCGCACTTTCGCTGTACCATTTTGCAGAATTTCATCATCAGTTGCACAGGCCTGTCCTGCTGTATAGTTTTTCTGGAGAAGAAGTGCGATTTCTTTGGGGTGGCTGGGGCGCGGGGCTCGGTGCTTGGACATGACCCACTGAATGAGGCCAGTTGGCTCCAATAGTACTCATTCGGTCGCCGTGCACATTGTGCATGCAGATGGGCTAGCTCGATCAGGGATCTCCATTCCTGGCTGGGGGCCATTCCTGAGCTAAAGCTCATGTGCTACTGGCTGGTAGTAGCTATCGTCGCGTGGCCAGAAGCTGGATAGACAAAGGTCTTTTAAAGAGACAGTCGGGACTGCAGGCTTGATTCTGGTCCTTACATTTGGGGTGGGGCGCGTCCTGTAAGTCCTTTGTGCTCAAGCAATGGAAGGCCTCCTTTCCTTGAATTGCCCTGATGGATGGCGATAGTTTATTGTTGATGCTGAGTGGGCAGTCTTTCTGGGCTGCGATCAGCCCTGGCCTATTACTCTTCCCGTGTTAGGCGTGCAGTTTGTGCATTGCAATGATGACTGGCATGCGTGTTTGGGGGCTTCTTTAGAGATAACCATCGGTTAATGCGAGAAAGAGGAAACAATGATGGCCATATGCACCAGCATGCCAGCTGGTGTGATTCTTACTATGTAATCATGAGCAGATTGATCTTCCAATCAGCCGGCTGTCCTGTCATCACACTCAGTTACTCAGCCCCTGTGCTTTTAGATGGGAGGGCAATCACTTATGATGCATAAAGTTATTGTCAATGCTTCACTGCTCCTTTCAAGAGGGCTAGGTACTGGCAATTAATGTTGAAATGTGTTTTGGCGGGGGAAAAGTTTCTATTTCTAGGCATAATATTGTACTATAGCAATTAATTGGGGCTGTTAACTGATCGAGCGCTCCATTATAGACACTTTCTGGAGGATATGACACAAATTGGCCATTATAAACCTTATGCAGTAGAACTTTGTAAAATGTAAGCATTTGTATTGTCGTAAAAACTTTTTGGTTCGCATGACTGTATATGGAAAATGGGATAAAACCTTTTAGTGTGTACACAGAACAGTATGCATTATTTGTTGAAAGTTGGTACTGCAACCGCGGAACCGCCCTTTAAGTCATTTATATAATGAAAATTGGGGGCACTTCTTAATTTATTAGTAGGTTTCCATCCTGAATTCCCTACTATGCCATTTTATTAGAACTCTCTCACTGTTTTCACAAGATTATGTTTTGTTGTTTGTGAATATAATTGTCAGCTGGGTGTCTCTCAAATTTGGACTCTTATGGGAACTTAGCTCATTGTTTTTTTCATGAAAGATTTGCTTTCTGCTTCTCTGTTTATCTGATTCCTTGTCAGTTGTCGGGCAGTGGAATACTAGCATACAGTCATTATTATATATATTAGGCCCGTGTATATAATATTGGCAAATAAAAGGAAAAATATATAAATATATCAATATAGGCATATCAATACATATAGTGTATATTATAAGCACGGACACACAATCAGCTTACACCACATAGTCATACATATATTATAAAGTGATTATAAAACTAATACATAGCATGGCCTTCCGCGGCCCGGCAGTTAAACATCTTTTGCATGCTTAACTGCATTTTTTCCAAGCTATGTTAGTGCTTCAAAACAAACAAGATATAAAATTGTAATTTTTGTGCAGTGTATTCCAAATCAAGTGGGTATCAGCATTGGTGCGAAGTGGAACGAAATGTATTCAATATTGCTAAACCGATTTTGTACGAATTATAAAAGCTGAAAAGTGAGGTGTAACAATATTATTTGGCAGCGCACTTGAGTTAATACTTTGTATATGCACCTACTCTTTTGCGATGATTTCGTCATGCTGATAAGTTGATTGGGATACTGTCTCTAATAGAGTTCTGCACATCACAGAGACTGAATTTCAATTCCATTACGCCAGCTTTCCTATCGTCATGGAAAAGCAGTGGAGTCTCAGTGAGGTTGGATGAAGAGCGTTTGTGAAGCTGCAGTTTTTTCAAAACTCTTTCCATAGAATTCTTGATTAGGATTGATCATAGACTCTGGAACTTTGACTTGGGCCATTCTAAGGCAAACGCTGTATACATTTATTTGGGACTTGCAATTATGTTTGAGATCATTTGACTTGTTAGGAAAATGAAATCTCTGTCGGCATATGTCTCAGGTCATTTTGCAGACTCCAGGCAGGTTTTCTTTCCAGGAATGGTCGCGGTATTTGGCTCATTCGCATCCGATGCTTCCCATATTTTTTCAATTAATCACGCTGTCCGGCTGCTGAAGAAAAGCATTGCGATTTCTCCAAACACATGTGATGCTCAGGTGCCGACTTGCAAGCCATGTGTGACCGTGGTGGATTGTGTGTTCAGAGGTGTGAGCTGTGTTGGCTATATTGTCAGACATCCAAATATATTTGGTACATTGTTTGTGTGTGTGCTTTCAGGTAGGCGTTGATTGGAAACTTTAAAGCTGAGAAATAGTGAAGCATGAATCTGCGTCTCTAAGTCAGAGGTCAAAAATTAAACCACTTGCTGCATCTATTAATATATGGGCAGTGCATTTTCATTCCAAAAGTAAAAAACTGGCGTCGTGTGTCCTTAGTCAATATAGCTCCTTAATAGGTGGTAGTTGTAGCCTGATCTTATCGGAGCAACACAGGCGTTTGCTTGAGTGTCGTCGCGAACAATTTGGGCGTAAAAAAAATCTTTAAGCCCCATTCCGGCAGCGCAAGTGCCCTGTTCCAGTTTTTGCTGTATTCATTTTTGGGTCATATCCCGCTCCGCTCATTCCGCACACTCTAAAAAAATCTGTAACTTTATTTATTTTTTTTCTGTTCCTGTAAAGAGCTGTTGTTATGGCTTGTTTTCTGGCATAACAATCAAATGCAGCTTCATGAGCGATGGTATTTAATATTTGGCCATTTCGGGCGATGCCATGGACAAAGCGCAAACAGGAAAGAAAAATTGCGGCAAATGCATGTGATATTGGTGAAAAATCGCGTTAAATTATTTTGCAGACCGCGTTGCTTTAGACATCTGTTGTGGGCTTGGGATTTACGATTTGCAGGGGCGTGTGGTATATGCAAAGACTCCAAATTGACGTGTCTAGCCTTTTATCTCTTGGTTGGTATGAATTAGTCTGTTGGATTAACCTAAATTTGTATAAGGTTTCATAATTTTTTCATACATTTTAGCACAAGTAAATAACGGGGAACCGTTGCTAGACAAAATATACATTTTTTTTTAAATGTTTTCCATCTCTGTCTGTGGGTGGTTTTTGTGACTTTTGATGATTTTTTCAATGGATTCCGCCTACCTAGCTTGCCTTTTGTATGCACTTTTGTTGTTCATTTTTTATATTATTTTGCATAAATGGCAACAAGCACGGCGTATTTTCCTCTGGATTAGGGGTTAAATGCATTTATTAATTTTTAAATATTTTTAAATTGGGGGATTTTTGGAGGGCGTCTATATACCTGAATAGTGTTTATGTTTTTACTGTTTATTTACATATTAATGTTCATGTTGTAATGGAATAGGGGGGTGATTTGTATTTTTAGGTTTTTTTAAATCTAATTTTTTATAAACTTTTTTTTTATTTCTAAAAGCAATTTTTGCAGAACGCGGGCCTAGTAGGGCTAACTTAAACGCTGGGCATTAGGTGCTGTCTGAGGATCGCACCATATACTTCCAAACTACTATGTATGGGGATTTCCGCGGCAGTCGCTCATTGCATTGACAACTGTGGGGGGCAAATTGTAATGAATGGGTTAAACAAGCCAGTCTGCAGTTTTGCAGTAACTGATTACACTCTGCGCTTGTCTCCGCGACTGATAGGGCACTGGGCACTCGGATGATATCTTCCCACTCGGCAGCGTATATTTTTGTAAGCCCATAGGGCTGGCCGGCAGGGCGATCGAAGGGTTAACATTGTTTGGTCTAGCTAATCACTGCTTGGAGTAGGACTCAGCCTCGTGATGGCTGGATCTCTATTCCATTTAACTGTCTGGTCACAGACCCGCAGCGTCAAAAGAAGCTGTGGGCATTGCCGACGCTGTGACTTCTGGATTGCAAATTCATAGTCGACGATCGCGTAAGGGTTAAACTAATGACTCTTTTTTATGGATATCCTTTTGGAGAATATAGGGTTCTTCTTGTTGTCACTTGCTATACCATAAAGGAGCATATTTGTGGCAGTGTAAGGGCTGCTTGTTGGACAGACTTGCTCTCCCGTCCTCACGCTGTAGATTTTCTCTGGGGCAGATGCATCGCAGAGTGATGCACATGGGCGCTCTTGGACTGGGGCAGCTGTTATGCAATAGAGATGAGTGTCGAAACACACTAGCTCTTTCACTCGTTTCGGCTAGCCTTGATGGCTCGTTGCTCGAGTCAATGTATTTCGGTGCCGGGGGCATGGGGGCTTCACGTTCGGAGAAATGGGCACTCTCGCCCGGGCCATTGTTTGATTTTTTGGGGCCGGGCCAGAATCTAGATGCTCAATGCACACGCAAGCCAGGAGAACTTCTTAGCTTCTGCACTCTCACTCCAGACAAAGGACGTGGTAGGCCTATTATTAAGCCTTAGCAGTCGATACGTAAGGGTGGGCGGCCTGAATCAGGGCTGACAGCAACTGTGATAGTACACTAGGGCCACTAGGCTCGGGCACTTGCTCGGCGATATGCATCTCTGTCTGGATGCCGTTAGAGAGAGAGTAGCTGCTAGCTGGTCAAGGAAAGCGGTTAGTCGGTGTGTCTGATTAGAATAGTGTTAGGGCAGGAGTGATACTCAACAAAAGCGGGACCAGGGGGCAGCTCTTATATCTAGGGGCTACAATATACGTATATATTCTTTTTTGATTTGCTTGTGGCTGTGGCTTGCTGGGGTCACTAGTGGGAGTGGCTCTGCTAGTAGGGCTGCATATTGTGAGGAATTTGTGCGAGGGATTAGGCGTGGCGAGCGGTTTGTTTAGTGACTCTTAGTGACCACACATATCCAGCGGCTGCACACCGAATGGGGATAGGGGGCAATTTTATTTATATGGTAGCGGGTTTGGATTCGAATTAGGTCACAGTCTGCTGTTTTATGTTTTGTTTTTCCGTTTATTTAGTCTTTATAACTCAAAGTAATCTGGCAAAGGCAGTGTGTCTTTCAGTGTATGGGGGTCTAGAAAATAGTGTCCATAGGAGAACGCCATACGTCTTACTTAGGCGGCAAAGGCATATACGTTATGATTTTTACGCTTTTTTTTGGTGTTGCTTGTGGGCTGGGCTTGGCTGGGCGCTGAGTATGTGTGCAGCTAGGACCTCATTACTGTGAAGGATTTGCTGGATATGCGGCTACGACTCACGTCGAGTTGTGGTTTAGCTGCTTAGTGACACGTCATATCCACTCGAAAGCACTCGAAGCAACGCGTAAGTGGTATGCACACATTTTTATAGGGTTTGAGTAGAATTAGTTTTCATAGCAAGCATCGATTTTGTTTAACAAAAAAAAATAAAGTCGACAAAAAACAAAAAAGCAAGAAAAATTAGCATTAAGTATTAGGCACACTTTAGTTTTGAAATGTTTAGCCGCGAGGGGCTATGAGCGGGTAGACGGACGAGGGATGCGTTGGGGTCATCTAAGCTAACTGTGGCAGGGGGCTGTCAGAGGCCGTGGTCCTGGGCGGTGGTGAGTTACAGGCCATCTGCTGATGAGGGGTGAGGGCAAGGTAACTCCGGGCAGTAGCTGGGGGGCACCTGCTGCTAGGTTGTTCAATCATGTCTGCAAGTTTACTATAGGGGCCTATGGGACTGCCAGTGGTAGAGCACAATTGTTGAGGTGGATGGGGCACCCGGCTAGTAAACCAGTGGGCGAAGAGGTGATGCGTAGTGATTGCGGATCGGCTAATGCTTCTAGGCGCAATTTGTCCACCATTCAGTCTGTCTCAGCTAGTCTCAGCTTCCTCATTGTCACAGAATGCAGGTACTGGGGGTGGCACTTCCATGAATCCTCCACCTGCAGCCTGCTCTTCCGCGCCCTCAGTCTGCCTCCCCCACAAGAGGTCAAAACATTTGGCATTGTAAGGCCGGGGGTCATACCTCTGGAGGATAGCTAGTTATTCTGGACCGGGGCTTCCTGACTTTCCGAGGTCATTTTAGTCCTACGGTAAGACCAGTCTTGTCGCGGGAGATGAATATGCTGGCTGAGCTTATTTTGTGCCCGATGGCGCGGGCAGTGTCTTGCCAGGCGGCGTTCGTCCAGTCTGTGGGTGATGATGACATTAATTGAGTCGAAGTTGATGTATAAGATGGTGTGCGGTATGGTTATGAGGAGTTACAGACGGTTGTCAGAGTTCAGTGGTGAAGTTGTTTTCATGGGGGCAGTAATCCAGATGGGGGGGAGCAGAGCTGAGTTGGCTTCGGAGGTTATGAGTTACTACGGGCCAAGGGGCTGGGGTGAATAGGGCCGGTGTGAACAGCAGTGGTGGCTTTCTGAGACGGATTGAGGCGAGTCGGGCATCGACATAGAAAGGCAGTGTGGACGGCAGACGTGAGAGGCACGAAGGGGCATCAAGAGGCTGTGGGTGCATCATTGCAGCGCTGCAAAATGTTTCACATAGTCCGAGGCTCATACCGTGGCCGAGGGGTGGGTCTTAGATTTTGCAGAAGTCTGGAGGTGTCGAACGGACTGTGGTGTACAAGACCTACTTTGCGCTAAACTAGTGATGCGAGGCAGAGTGGGGTTCCACCAGCTAACTATGTGAGCTTAACGAGGACCCAGCCAGTATGGCGCAGGTCATATAATGTCTAAAAAACAACTCCATGCCACTCCCCTGCCACCAGTCCGGGTCGTTGCTACTCCGGAGGGGTTCTGTCGATGGTCCGGAGCGCACCCAGTCTGCCGGCTTCCCTCCCTGGTGTCATGCTGCTTAAGTTAAGCTAGTGGTAAGATGAGATAGGAGACACACACCACTGTCCATGGACGAGGTCATTCGGGCCCGGCCGTTACGCAAAACACCTTTCCCGTGCGAAAACCCCATTGCTTTTTCTCGCCCTTCGCCGCAAATGTCATCCTCCAGGCGTTCAGGCTCTCGGCATACCCGGGCCGTCGATGCGTCTGGAGGGGGGCAGCAACGGAAGTATAATTGCAAAAGGTACCATCCCACAGGGCGCCCAAATCCCTCTAACGTCGCACATCTCCAGAACAAGGACAGAATCTCGCAACTGCTTAGCGGCTGGAGATGCTTGGGGCTCTATAGGCTGGTAGTAGACCGAGGAGCTTTGTTCCGAACCATCATGGCAGCGGGCTCGTCCCCTCGTATTCGGTCAGGGCCCAGCGCAGCCGCCACTAGCTTTTCCGCGATGTTGTGCCTCCCAGCCACTGCATAGCACACCAGCACGTGTCAACACAAGCATGGCACTTGCCGTTCCTGACTGATCCTATACGGCGCCAGTTTCTGAATTAAGGTCCACGGCTGATACCGTTTATGGATCGCGTGAATGGCGCAGTGCTTGCCGTGGCAGTCGAGCCATGCTATCATATCATCGCTGACGTGGCAGGCATTGGGTTCACTTGGTGGAAGGCTGGGACCGGGGGATTCTGACGCTTGCGGGGTCTGGGGGCTAGTGCATAATACTGGTGGCCGGCGCAGCCAGGATTGCGTGGCCAGCCTGGCTCGTCGGTCTCAGGTCTGGGGCGAATAGGCGGCTACTATATGCTCCTTCCGTCGGCTGCGCCCTATCTACCTTTCCTCCTCCACCTTGCCTCTCTGATTACCATCTGTGCGTGGGCGATCGTTCTGCGCCATGCAGTCGGGATAGGGCTCTAGTTTCACAGCAGCAGTGGCCATGCGGTCTAAGCGAGCAGCATGGGCCGTGTGCTGTCAACTGCTGAGACCGCTTAGTGGCATACAAAGGCACTGACCTCATCGCGGGCGCTCGGAAAGCTATTAGGGCAGTGGGCATCATGCGCCATGGATCATGAACTGTGGTGGGCACCGGGCTGACCTTGCCATGGCCTAGGCCTGGTTGTGTGTGACAACAACAGCCGTACATGTCGGCTGTGTGGCGGGCTTTCTGCAACTCGGCATATCTAACACATGGGCCTACTCTACATGGCCCGTATGTGTCAAATACTCATAGTTTCAGCTGTTCGCTCAATGACATAAAGTATCCGTGTTATAAACGCGCAGCAAATCTCTCTGTATTGCTCAGCGAAGGGCTCGCGCAAATCTGTGTGGCAGTTCTAGGAATTCCATGCAGCAGATGCTGGGCCACTCACTCATTGGTCAGGCGCAGGCGCGGCGCGGGGCCTTCTCAGCTGAGGCTGGCCGCTGCACTGCACTCGACTAGTTGTGCGAGTACATCGTGGCCGCACGAGTTGGAAATTTCACATTAATCCATGTTATACGCAAGTTTAGCCAGCAGTCGACAGAGAGGCGATGTGTAGACTGCGTCAGATGTCAACATTCTCTCTGCAAGCCAGAATGTATCAGGAGGTCAGTCAGCTTGGCCTCAAGTCCAAGCATGAAAGCGGCCACGTGGATGTCTGGGCGTACTAGTTCAGTGCATAGTAGATACTTTGTATGGATTGGTCGGATGGCGGCCTGCGCATCATTCATCCTGCACTCATCCGCCTGCCTGCTTGGCCTTGCTTGAAAACACCTTCTCTGCGTGCAGCGAATGAATCATCTCTTCATAAAGGGCTTTTGTCGGGGCTCGTACACAAGACGTTAGCTAGGGGTTAAGTGAATAGACTTCCCCGTTAAAAACAATAAAGATTGTTCATGAACGTGGTCAAATGCAAACCTCTGGCAAAAGGTCTGTTTCTTGCAGCGCATATGCGGACGTTGTAGGTTGGGCAGTGTAGGATTTATTCGTGGAGGAAAAGGAGGGAGTCACTCATGTTTTGGGGTCCCTGGTGAGACGCATTAAGTAGGGTCCTGCAAGCTGGCGCGAGAGCCCAATTTCTTGTGTCGCTGGGACAGTGCCTCCTCTTTGTAATCCGTTCCATTATGACTGTTCACAGGGTGGCAGGCACATGCGTGTTTGGGCAGAAGAAGAGGGAGTTGGATGAGTGAGGAAATGGAGATTACATCTGAGGCGGCAGGTTGATTGGATTGACTTTCTTGGGCGCGCGTGTGGTACTACTGGCGGGGCGATATGGTGGCTAGATTTCATGCTATGGCTCGCGGCTGATAATACTCGTTGTACGCACTCGCCTTTAAAGAATTTATTCGCAGCATCGCTGCACTCATTACTGGGTATCATTCTCCATCGTCGATACGCTGTCACAGTAGCAAAGGCAAACTCTTTCCGTCCACTCTCATAGCTCCTGGAGTAGGAAAGGAGGCTGTGAGAATGCTATGAATAGGTCCGGCATTGCAGGTGTCGCCTGGTGGGCACGAAGCTGAAAGCAGTATTTGGCGGGCTCTCTGACAGCGCTAGCGGCAGAGTAGCGCTACTTGTGTGGGGCAGGTGAATGACAGATAGTAGTCGAGGAGGAGAATAGAGCCGAGGCAGGTTGGCAGGTCTTGTCGTTAGCAGCTGGATGGGGTAGCATTCACTTTGTTCGCATTCTTTATATGTCCCATCGTACCAGCAGCAAGACACTGTCAGGCCTGTCCTTCCAGTCTGCGCAGAGTAGGGTGCTGATCTGTTACAGTAAATACTGGCGAGGGAGTACGTCGCTGGACCATAGGAGCGGAAAATCGGCTACAGAAGAAAACATCGTCCTAGCAATGACCACACGGCTCCCTAGTCTGACTTAGCTGGGTTGGGCAAAGCTTGGACTATGTGCACGCACTTCTGGTGCAACTAGTAGCTACGCTTGGAGGTTTTCTTGCGCTGCCACTGGGCCGCTAGGTCGGGTTGTCGGCGAGGCAGGTTTCAGGTGCAGTGGCTGGTGGGTCAATCATCACGCCGATAAGCGCATACTGACCATGAATATGTTATCAGCGTCTACGCCGTATTCGACCTGACAAGCGGCTGAGCATAGCTGCTTAGGCTGGGTGCTGTAACGGCTTATCAAGATGAAGGCAAGCCTGGTATTCCTCAGATTTCCACTTCTCCACCTATGTGGGGGGTTGGTGAAGGAAAGCTCAACGGTCTGAATAGTTATCCATGGCACACTCCTCCTCCTGGCATTATATCCTTCCCCCTTCATCCCTCCTACTTCATGTAAGGGCACCAAAGCCGAGAGGAAACTGGACTATTTTTTGCGCATGGGCGGCAACTCGGCTCTAGGTGCTTAGGGGCGTACTCTATGTATTTAATTTTTCACTGGAGGGCCACGGCTAACCCGTTCCTCTGTTTTAGCATTTTGGGGAGTGCCAGCATATCAGGGGCACTATCGCAAATGTAATTTTCTTCCTAGGGCAACCACTGGGCCAGCACGTCGTCCTTTACTATGCTGTGGCGCTGCCACACAACTCTTGTCATCCGCATTGGCTAGGAACAAACTGCGTATCTCACACGTCATCGCCATAGTGAGATGCTAGCCTCAAAAGTCTGTCGACCATTATGCATATGGCTGCCATCCATAATCGTCCGTGGCCTTAGCAACGAGCTGTGTCGAGGGGGGCAGTAAATTTGGGTTTTTTCATGGGCTTGTCCATCATCAAACTGTTAACTTTGTTCGCTCACCACGATCTATTAACTCTGGCTGTGTAATGCTCGCATGGGTTCAAAATATTTCTGGCAAACTTTACATTTTGAAGGGGCGGCGGATATTTTTTGCAGGCGCTTTCCTGCGCATAACAGTTTTACGGTCTAGTTTAGGGCGATTTCCCCGGCTCACCTCCGTCCATAAAGCCGCATAACTTCAGCAATAAAGCTATCTAACGCTTGATTCTTAATATCAAAAGGTTCTTGAGAAGTGCTCGTTGGGGAGTAGGGCCGAGTAGACTAGGGGTCTGGATAATGCTATAGGGCATTTTGGCGTGACCAGGTCGGAATCTCTCATCCGGCAAGATCCAATGTCTAACATCGTTTAATAAAGCGGGGGCAGCACCTTAATCTAGGCTTTACTACTAATGAATGAATCAGCTGCCTTCGTAGCATATTACCTATCGTCTACCCGTTATCAAATCGAGCTGGTGTCAGGCAGAATTTTCAGTGTTTTCAGGCTGAGTTATAGTCATAGTGGCACGCCGGCCTCATTCCTGTCCATGCTCGGGCATGCTGGAGAAGCGGGCTGAGTTGCAAATAGCACTGCAGCGCAATAAGGGGATGGCCCTCAACTAGTCGCTCTTAATCATGGAACTGTGGCATTTGCAAAAAAACAATTAAAAATAGTACGCACTATGGCTTTAGTCTATTATTCCCCATAAAAGTGGATGATATTAGCAAAAAAATACGACCTGCTTTGAAATTATACTTTTTTTAAAGTAAACGGGGCTTCTAATCTGGTCTTCCCCAGGCCCATTTTGGTGGGAGTGAGCCTGAGAGACAGGGGCTTGGACAGGTGCGAAAGCTCAGGCGCTGGTCTAGCGGAGCGTCCATGCTTCCATCTCCAATATTAGGCAGCCATCCGACTAATTCCTTCAGAGTCATGCAATGGCACTGGGGGTCTCTCCCTGGGCTGTTTGGCCTGTTCCATTTTGGTGGCTCCTGACCAGGCTATTCCTGGCCACCGCCAGACGCTGTAGGGCACTTGAGAGGTATATGCAGCATCCATCTATTCCGCGGCATTCCTCCTTATGCCGTAAACGAGGGGCTTGATGTCAGGGCAGAATTTTCTTAGATGTTTCAGACAGTCACCAATTTATAGTGGAAGGCTCGGTCCCTATCTGTCGCGCAGCCATGGCTGAGACTGCTGAAGTTGGTCTAATGCTATAGTGCAGTATGCAGATAGGGCTGATTATGGAATCTTGGTGCACTAAGTGTCCGGCGCAGCCATGGCTGTGTGATCTGAGCTAAATATAGCACGCGTCACATCTTTTGTTCACATAGGAATATGGATTTCAGCAGGCGCTTTTTGGGGCTGCCACACGTGGGCGGTTAGACTCCTTTGAGTTAACGGTGGGCTTGAGTGCGGGTCTATCGGCATTAGAGGGTATGTCGGCCACATGACATCTCCTCTCATCCTCCCTACTGCGCTGCTAGGTAGCGCTTCTGCGAATGGGGGGCCGTTGCACCCTATAGGTCAGGAACCAGTCTATTATTGGGCATGTTTTAGATGCTATGCTCCGCATACGCCTCATCGTCATCGTTCTGTGTCATGGCCATAGCTTTACTGCCGTCTATAATTTTGGCATAATGGTGGTCGATTAAGCAGTCCTCAGAGGCATGCCATGCATGGCTGTAGGCTCCTGCTGCATTTCCCTGTCCATTTCACGTGGTGTTTCCATCGTTATTCGAGATCGAGACCATGCGGAACAAATCGGTGAATAAACGACGGCATTTTGGTCTCGAATATCGAGAAAGCCTGAGCCTTTAGTGCTGCCTCACTCTAGTTATAGTCTTCTATGTTTTGAGATGAAAGTTTAGAGCTACGGCTGGGTCTTGGTAGGATTTGCAGTGGTCTGATACTCACTCTTACATTTTCAGTATGATCGCTTGCGCAGTGCTCCTTGGAGGAAGTTGTTGAATTCTTTTTGTATCCAAATCGACTTTAGCTTTAAAGGGAATCTTTCATCAGAAATTGGCCTTAAAACAATTACAAGTATGATGTTCAGCAGCTTTACACCTTCCAGATCATGTTTCTCTCATGGCCCAGCATGGTTTTCCATCATCCACAAAAATCAACTTCAAAGTTAGATGTAAACTGTGCTAATAAAGTCAAGGATGAGGAGAGTTTTAACACAGAAGTCAAGCTCTCCCTGCCCAGCAGAATTTCATGATTGACATCAGCACAACTTCCATAACATGGTTAGTGATTGTCTGGGGTGCAGTACCATCAATTACAATGAGCGGTGTTCTGAGAAAGAGAGGGCTTAATTCAGTGTTCATTCCACCCTTGACTTTATACAACCATTTACACTCACTTCAAAGTTGATTTTCTGGATAATGGCACCACTGGACATATAACATACTATATAAAATTGTACTTAATGAATTTATATGGCTCTCTCAAAATCACATCAAACACTGCATTGTCAAGATAACATCAATGAATGAAACTTAAAAACAATTAATGTGAATTAATATTGCCTGGCAATCTCTGTTACAACTTGCAATTCTTACTATTTCAACTAAACCTTAGACTGAATCTGCTGGGTGGACACTGAATAGCTCTTGATGAAGCCAAGTGCAATTAATAACCTCCTACACTGACAATGTGTAGCTGTTCTGTGCTCCACCATGATCTGTTACTTGTGTTCATTCATGATATCATTATCCAGAAGTGGGCACTACAAGCCCTACAGCAGAATCTCCAATGGCTAGGAATATCCAGCAATAGATCCAGCAATAGATAGAGATGGCTCAATTATAAAAGGAGAGTAGAGTGCGTAATACAATGTAACAGAACAGTATGAAAACAAATGTGAATAAAATGGGCAACTATCTTTAAAATGGCTTTCGTATTGTTTTCTTTCTTCCAAAATTTTGTTCAATCTGTTCTTCCTTGCTAGTCTGTTTTTTCCTCTGCATGTCCTATTAAGGCTTATAGGAAAGAAATGATAATCATGCTGCGTATGAGAAACTTGCAGAACAAAGCACTACAAAGTGCAGTCCACTATGCAACAAAACCCTGCTCAGTACCAATTGTAACCCCCCAGGATCCAATCCGAAGTGAGACTTTCCTTCGATAAAATAAACTTATCTCTTACAGGTAGGACAGAAAGCTTCCATCCGCTATAAATGTGGATGTAAAGGTACTGCAGCTCCGCGTTGATTTGAGTGGAAGTTGAATCACAGAAATTAGGAATAGCTGCTAGACATTGGACAGAACGGTCTTATTCCTCCTCTGTAGGTTCAGTTCACAAGCTGATATCAGATGATTGGTATATCTCATATCTCTAAAGCCAAGCGTTTATTTTCAAAATTTTATACATTCTTACATGTACAGCAGCAATCTGTCTGAAGCTGACTGCTAAAGAAAAATCAGGCATAAATAATTTAATTGTTAGATTTAGCTTCTAGTTGCTCATGGAAACCAATCAAGCTCAGCTTTTAATTTTATAAATCATGCTATGGGAAAATAAAAGATGAGCTCTGATTGGTTGCCATGAGAGCAATTAGACAGTTTTGCTCTCAAACACTTATGAATAAACTCCAATGAGTTATTAGGGGGTTTATTTACATTATGGGGTTAGTACTGAATTACATTCAGAGAGTATTTATTAGTTCTTAGGTGATACAAATGCTTAAAACCTTCATTTGTAGGGCCATCATATACGTACTGTCAGTACTGTCAGCAACTGTGCATCCCCAACCCAGTGTGGCGCTGTCAACTGTCAGACTAGGTAGGTGGTGGCAAACTCACCCCCTGCGACGGCCTGCCTAAAGGTCGAAACCGCCCTACAAGGGCGAACCGACTATAAGTGAACTAACTGACAGTCCTGAGTGACCCTACAGACGACAGGAAAACATTACTTCGTCTGGCAGCTGCTGGCTGATGTGGAGCTGGAAGGTGGATACAGGATTAGGTTCAGTGGTTCACACTGGTACAGAAACCGATACAAGACAGACAAGAAGTGGGTGGTGTCACACAGAGGATAAACGTACTGAAGGGACAAAAAACAAATCCAGACAGACAAGCGGAGTCAAACAACGGGTCAAAACCAGATGGGGCAAGGTAACAGATTCGTATAGCAATAGAATGGTGCAGTAGGCAAGCAGAAGTCGATAGCTACAGAATAGCCAAGAAATACGCAAGCAAGAGCACTAGATAGCAACAAAAAGACTGCAATAACCAGCAGGCAAATGAAGGGGCTGAGCAGAATTAGACAGTAATGGGCACACATGCCTCCAGCCTGACTGGTCTAGGCCGTCCATCACTCAAACCGCAGCTGTGAGGCAAAACGATTCAGGCAAAGACTAATCACCCACTTCCCAGGATCAGAAATGAGCGTCAATCACAGGCAGGCAGCTCTGGGTGGGGTTTTGCTGAAAAGCCTGAAACCTGATCCCATCAGTACAATTTACGAGTTCTGACATGTACCCTTATTATTTTTTATATATTTTTTTCTTTGTATTCCTCTGAGGCTTCAGGTGGGTAAAATATGTGGCAAATGGGACAAAGTTGACGTAGAGATTTAATATTTTTCATTGTAGTAAGTTCTTGTAGATTTTATTTCCATTTTTATTACATTAGTTAGGGTGTACATTTATCAAATATATAATTATTAACCCTTAAGGACGCAGGGTTTTCCGCTGCATTTCTCGCTTGTCACAACTTCAAAATCTATAACTTTTTCATTTTAACGTGTACAGACCTGTGTGAGGCTATTTTTCTGCGTAACAAATTTTACTTTCCCGTAATGTTATTTATTTTGACATGCTTGTCTGCGAAGCTGAAAAAAATTCCAAATGTGAAAAAATTGAAAAAAAAAGTCTACGTTCTTTGGGGCTCAGTTTTTTCGACTTTGACTGTGCACCAAAATAACACTTCAGATTTATTTTTTGGTTCGGTGCATCGTGTGATACCAAATTTATATAGGTTTTTGTTTGTTTTAATACATTTTCAAAAATAAAACGAATGGTACAAAAGAAAAAAAATTTTTGCCATCTTCTGACGCTAATAACTTTTCATACTTTGGTGCAGGAGATGTGTGGGTGTATTTTTTTGCGAAATGAGGCGACCGTTTCATTGCTAAAGGAGGCCATTTTTGGGCATCGGAAAATTGCTCAGCAGCAACCGGACAAGTGGTTTGTGACTGTGGGAAGGGTCCAGAAAACAGTTCCTCAGAGTATGCCGGTTCAAATGCCAAATTTTCCTGGGAGGGGGCAGACTGGGGGGGGAGGAGGCTGAGGTGCAGGAGCTGGAGGAGTGGGGATTTCG
>WNYA01004806.1:0-17270 GCA_019512145.1 Engystomops pustulosus | reverse complement strand
CTACAACTCCCAGCCTGCCCCGCGCCACTACAACTCCCAGCATGCCCTGCACCACTACAACTCCCAGTATACCCCGCACTACTACAACTCCCAGCCTGCCCCGCGCCACTACAACTCCCAGCTTTCACCACACCACTACAACTCCCAGTGTACCCTGCATTACTACACCTCCCAGCCTGCCCCGCGCCACTACAACTCCCAGCCTGCCCTGCAGCACTACAACTCCCAGTATACCCGCACTACTACAACTCCCAGCCTGCCCCGCGCCACTACAACTCCCAGCATGCCCTGCACCACTACAACTCCCAGCCTGCCTAACTCACTCCCAGCCTGCCCGCGCCACTACAACTCCCCCCCAGCTTTCACCACACCACTACAACGCCCAGTATCCCCCCGCATTATAACACCTCCCAGCCTCGCCCGCGACACTACAACTCCCAGCCTGACCCCGCGCCCCTACAAATCCCGCATGCCTGCACCACTACAACTCCAGCATGCCCAACACTACTCCCACTCCAGCATGCCACGGCACCCACACAACTCCCGGTATTAACCCGCATTATACAAACTCCAAAGCCTGCCCCGCGCACTACAACTCCCAGCCTGCCCCGAGCCACTACAACTCCCAGCATGCCACCGCGCCACTACAACTCACCAGATGCCCTGCCACACCACTACAACTCCCCGCATATCCGCATCGATACAACTCCAGCTGCCGCGCCCACTACAACTCCCAGCTTTCACACACCACTAAAACTCCAGTAACCCCGCATTATTACACCTCCCAAAGCCTGCCCCGCGCCATGACAAAAATCCCAGCCTGCCCCGCGCCACTACAACTCCCAGAATGCCTGCACCATCACAATCCGCATTTACCCCATGCTACAACTCCCATGCCGCCCCGCGCCACTCAATCCAGATTTCCCACACCACTACAACCCAGTATACCCCGAACTTATTACCCTCCCAGCTGCCCCGCGCCACTACAACCCCAGCCTCGCCCGCGCCACACTACAACTCCCAGCATGCCCTGCAACCACTAAAACCCCAGATACCCGCATGGCTCACAACTCCCAGCCTGCCACGCGCCACTACAAACTCCCAGCTTTCACCACACCAATACAACTCCCAGTATTACCCGCATTATTACACCTCCCAGCTGCCCCGCTCGCCACTACAACTCCCAGCCTGCCCCGCGCCACTACAACTTCCCAGCAGGACCTGACACCACTACAACCTCCCAGCATACCCCGCCTGCTGACAACTCCCAGCCTGCCCACGCCACTAACCAACTCCCAGCATTACCCCGTATGCTACAATCCCAGCCTGCCCTGCATCCACTACAAACTCCCAGGCATACCCCGCACTGCACAACTCCCCAGCCTGCCCTAGCGCCCACTACAACTACCCAGCATACCCCGTACACTGCTACAACTCCAATACCCTGCCACCACTACAACTACCGCCTGGCCCTGCACCATACAATCCCAGCATACCGGTACTTGACTACAACCCAGCATTTACCCTGCACCACTACAACTCCCCCCCCCAGCCTAGCCTCTGCACCACAATCAACTCAGCATTACCACGTATGACTAAAACTCAAGCCTGCCCCGCGCCACTACAACTCCCAGCCTGCATCCCGCGCACACAATCCCAGCATGCCATGAATACACCACCAACTCCCAGTATACCCCGCACTCTACAAATCCCAGCCTGCCCCGCCCACTACAACTCCCAAGAGCTTTCACCACCCCACTACAAAATCCAGTGTACCCTGCATTACTTACAACTTCCCAAGCCTGTACCGGCCACTACAGACTCCCAGCCTGCCTGCAGCACTACAACTCCTCAGGTATCACCCGCACTAATACAACTCCCAGCCTGCCCAGCGCACTACAACTCCAGGATGCCCTGAACACTACAACTCCCCAAGCCGCCCCCCCCCCCCCCCCCCCCCCACCAACACTACTACAACTATCAGCCTGCCCCGCACCACACTACAACTCCCAGCATTGCCCTGCACCAGTGCCTACAACTCCCAGCCTTGCCCCGCACCAATACAACTCCCAGCTTTCACCGCACCACAACCACACCCATCATTCCCCCCAACGTCTCTGCATTACCTTGATGAAGTAGTTTGCCCGGCCACGTTGCATTTGTAATCTGTGGCCACAAAGACCGGATATTTCCTGCCGTGTTTCTCCCCACCTGGCCTTCACCTGCCGGCGAGCGCGAAGAGCGCGACAGGACAACAGGACTTCCCCATCCCAGTGCAGGAGGAATCAGGGCACCAGCGCCGATGTAGGCCCCTGGGGCCCTTATACCAGGACACCAGAGCCCAATGTAACTGACCAACTCCACGAGGAAACAAGTCCTCGGGGCACTTCCACATCAATCATTCCCAATGTCAAAATTGCGTTCCAGTGAGATTAGAGTTCATATTCTGCCAGAGGTAGCACCACTTAAAATTCCACTTTTATTATAAATATTAAAATAAAGGCCACTCTTCGCCATGATGATAATTCAGGGTTTCCGTGTGCACCCTCAGAGCAAAACAATGGTTTGTCTGAAAACTAATTGTTTACACACGGAATAAGGAGTGCTGCTTGATAGGTTAAATGGTTCGCTGTGGTGTGGGAAAACCAGCGAGATCAAATGAGGTAGCTTGGGAGCTCACAACGACTTAAAGTGCAAAAGTATAAGGTGACACAGTAATGACTCATGTCACCTCCTATTCCAATCCTAGCACCCTGCCGAGTATAGTTACACCACTGGATAGGGACTGTGCCCTACACTTTACCTAACATATTTCACGGACGGTTCTGACCATTCCCACATATGGGTTATCGGGGCATCAGAGGTATAATAAGAGGATGTAGGTAATCAGCGCGGCTGACCACATCACATTATGTTCTCGTGTGCACGCCGCCCTAGACGTGTTCGGCACGTCGAGCGCAAGCCCGAATATTCAAAGGAAAAGAAAAAACCCCACCTTATTTACAAGGGCGGCCCTAAGGTCCTCCTGGTCAGTCAGGATCCAAAGAGGCAGAGCCAGGGCCGTATCTCAGCAGCCAATCATGCTGCTTTTCAGGGCGGCCCTAAAACAGTCATCCAATCCGGATCCAGGGGGCTTTCCCTAAGAAGAGGGCTGTACATGAAAGCCACTCCGCTGCTCTCATGGGTACCATACAAACAGGGAATATACTGAATATGGTTGACCTCGAGTATGCCAATAGAGGATTGCAATATGTCCAAAACAATGCCCCGTAGCCCGCCACCAAGACTACGTCACCAGGCCTAGGTTCGGGCACTAGTCTAATGGGTTCCGACGTCCTCTTGTTATATAAACGTATCGCGAGGGTAGTTTGTTATTGCGACATACCATTAAAAATTGAAATTGGAAGGGCTAAGACTATACCCAAGTAGGATAAAGTCTGGAAAAATGTATCAGATGAACATATAAGCCAGAACAGATTATGCAGGGATTTGTTAAACATAAGTATCTGTATTATGTCAAAACACGACAAATAAAGCACCTCCGATCTGAAGAAAGCCCTTAGATGCTTAAAAGAGACCACATAGGGGTATAGACGACAGTGGTGGAGTGATAGAAGATCGGATTCAGATAAGATTAAAGATTCAGATGATACAGGAACATAAACATTCATTATGTTATTGAAAGACGTGATGATGTGAATTTAGAGAAATACAAGCATAGCTGACAGTCATTAACCCCTCTTAACGCCGGAGGCCACTTTTCCACTTACTGTACACCGCCAATTTTTTTCCAATCTGCCCTGTTGTCCCTTAAATGCGTTATAACTTTCGGGACTACGATGTAACAGATCCAAGTGATTTGAATTGTTTTTCGCGGACACTCTGTACCTTCATGTTAGTTGAAAAAATTTTGGTGTTATGCTTGCATTTATTTATGAGACAATCAGATTATTTGGTGAAAATGAAAAAATTTGAAACTTCTCGATTTTCGAACTTCAACATGTTGCTACTTTGTATACATGTAATAATAGCAAAAAAAACTTAGTAACTAACTTACGAATGTCTAATTATTGTGGAATGGTTTTTTAGGCATTCTCGTAGTTTGGTAGGATGTTCTGGGGCTTTGACGTTGGGTCGCGATTTTTCGCTTTTTCATAAAAACCGCAAAAGTCTGCTATTGAGGACCTGCTCAGGTTTCGGGTCACTGTGAGAGGACTAAATAAAGTAAACCCCCATAATAGCCCCATTAGATAAACTGACAACCCCTTACTAGGTACAACATTTATGAGTCTTGTTACACTTCATGTTTACAGGGGAAAAACACAAATCGGAACCAATTTTGAAAGTACTTTGTTTGGCTCTCTAATTAATGTGTCTTTTTCAAAAAAAAAATGTGCAAATTCTCAGTGGAAAAATACCAAAAGCTACACCAAAGTTTGATCCCCAATCTCTCCCGCGTATAACATACCCCTATGTGGTGGGTGACTGCTGTATGGGCCACACGTCCGGGGCATCGAAGGCGAAGCTGCGCCCGTTTCAGAGCAGATTATGCATTGTCACTTTTTGATTGGCTATACCACATCTTTATTTTTTTGGCGATTTTGGGAAATATAACGGGCTTATTTTTTGCGACAGAGATGGCACCTGTACAAATACTTCAGTTTAGTGGGTCATGAGCTTATTGATGACATTTTAGAACTATGAATGTAGGGTGAAAAGAAAGTTGTCAATTTGGTTTCTGTCTTTGGTATTTTTGGGGGGTTCGTAACACCGTAACTAAAAACTACTATATTACTCTTTATTCTATAGGTCAATACGTTTACAGGGGTGTGATATCTCATTATACCGTTCTTCATTTATTTACCATTGTACTGAAAAAAAAACAACTAATATAGAGTAAATCTCATCGTTTTTGATTTCGCCTCTTTTTGGAGACGTAACTTTAAGATTTTTTTGTGTTGAGCAGAGCTAGTTAAGGATTATTCTTGTTACGGTTGAGTGTCTTCAATTGAATACAGTTGCGCTCAATAAATTTTTTGATCACTTTTTAGAACATTTTGTGAAGAGATTTTATGAAAAAATGTTCATTTTGGCGAGTTTTCGGGGGTTGGTTCGTTTATACGGGGTTTCACCGAAGCGGGTCCAAAAATGTCCTAAGTTGTATGTACAGATTGTTACGGACGCGACAATACCACAAAATATGTGGGGAGGGTTTGAGCGATCTTGGTTTTTTCCTTTTATTGAAGGTATATATGGGAAGGTTTGTGTATTAGGGGACCTTTAACTATTAATTAATTTTTTATTAAAAAAGTATTTAATAAAGTTTTTTTTTTTAACAGTTTTTTTTTACCTTTCACAGGAGCTGAAACAGTGATCCCAATCATCCCCACGTTTTGGAGCATAACAGTCCACACCTGGAAAACCATAAGATTTTCTTAGGGGATCCCCCCCCTGTTTGCCCAACCGTAGTCGGTATGTGGTCCAGCATTTTTGTTGTCCATGAACCCTGTGCTGACTTGGGACCATCTTGAATTCTAACAGATTGTTCTTTTCTTCCACGGTCGAAATCCATCCAGGAGACGATCCTTTATGATCTTACGATCAGTAAAAAAGTCATATGGCAGACTGACAACCAAACATCTTACGCAGAAAGATACTGCTACAAAATGTCCATGCTCGTGTGGGATAGCTGGAAATCAAAGCATTCAGAGGTGGGTTATCCAAGGCCGGACACGTTTACCTACGCCCTGTGAGGAGGGGGGGGAGGGGGGCAGGAGAATGATCTGATATGGTCCACCGTTCTGAGCCGATTTGAGGCAAGGTTCGTTGATAGAGGAATAAGGATGAGGTTCTGAGGACGCACTCATATTGCCATGAGGCAATAGCGGATACGCTCCTTCATCCTAAAAGGCTAAAAGGCAGGTGAATGAAAAGGTAATGGGAACATATTCCCCCGATTAAACAAGTAAGGGAAAGGAAATTTTAAGCAAAAATTGGATGGATTCTGAAAAATGGACCCGGATTGTGGAGGACCAAATGGGGATTTACGCCACTACAACTCCCAGCTTTCACCACACCACTACAACTCCCAGTATACCCCGCATTACTACAACTCCCAGCCTGCCCCGCGCCACTACAACTCCCAGCCTGCCCTGCACCACTACAACTCCCAGTATACCCGCACTACTACAACTCCCAGCATGCCCTGCACCACTACAACTCCCAGCCTGCCCCGCACCACTACAACTCCCAGCCTGCCCCGCACCACTACAACTCCCAGCTTTCACCGCACCACTACCACCCCCATCATTCCCCACACGTCTCTGCCATTACCTTGATGAAGTAGTTGGTCCCGGCCACCGTCTGCATCTTGTAATCTGTGGCCACAAAGACCGGATATTTCCTGCCGTGTTTCTCCTCCACCTCGGCCTTCACCTGCCGGAGAGAAGACGCCGCGACAGACAACAGGACCTTCCCCATCCCAGTGCAGGAGGAATCAGGGCACCAGCTGCAGATGTGGCCCCTGGGGCCCTTATACCCAGGACACCAGAGCCCAATGATCAATGACCAACTCCAAGAAGGAAAACAAGATCCTAGGGAACTTCAAAATAAATTAATTCCCAATGTCAAAATTTGCGTTCCAGTGAATTAGAGTTAATATCTGCCTGAAGTAGCAACACTTAAAATTTCACTTTTATTATAAATATTACAATAAAGGCCACTCTTCAGCCATAGACTGATAATTTCAGGCTTTCAGTGTGCACCTCAGAGCAAAAATGGTTTTGTCTGAAACTAATTGTCTACACACTGAATAAAGTGCTGCTGTGATAGTGTTAAATGGTTCGTCGTGTGTGGAAACCAGCGAGATCACAATGAAGGTAGCTTGGGAGCTCACAACGAACTAAAGTGCAAGTATAAGGTGACAGTAATGCTCCATGTCACCTCCTATTTCACTCCTAGCACCCTGCCGAGTATAGTATACACATTGGATACTGACTGTGCCCTAATCTACCTAACATATTTTACACCTGACGCGTTTCTGCCATCCCACTATATGGGTATCGTGTCATCAGAGGTATACATAAGAGGATGTAGGTAATAGCGCGGCTGCACATCACATTATTTTCTCGTGTGCAGCCGCCTAGACGTTTTCGGCACGTCGAGCGCACGCCCGACATATAAAGGGAAAAACCCCACCCACAAGGGCGGCCCTAAGCGTCCTCCTGTCCAGTCCGGATCCAAGAGGCGAGGGCTCGTATCTCAGCAGCCAATCATGCTGCTTTTCAGGGCGGCCCTAAACAGTCATCCAATCCGGATCCAGGGGGCGTTCCCTAAGAAGAGGGCTCGTACCTGAACAGCCAATCACGCTGCTTTCAGGTACGTAAATCCCCATTTGGTCCTCCACAATCCGGGTCCATTTTTCAGAATCCATCCAATTTTTGCTTAAAATTTCCTTTCCCTTACTTGTTTAATCGGGGGAATATGTTCCCATTACCTTTTCATTCACCTGCCTTTTAGCCTTTTAGGATGAAGGAGCGTATCCGCTATTGCCTCATGGCAATATGAGTGCGTCCTCAGAACCTCATCCTTATTCCTCTATCAACGAACCTTGCCTCAAATCGGCTCAGAACGGTGGACCATATCAGATCATTCTCCTGCCCCCCTCCCCCCCCTCCTCACAGGGCGTAGGTAAACGTGTCCGGCCTTGGATAACCCACCTCTGAATGCTTTGATTTCCAGCTATCCCACACGAGCATGGAATTTGTACAGCTAGTCTTTCTGCGTAAGAGTGTTTGGTTGGTCATCTTCCAAGACAGTTTTACTGATCGTAATCCATAAAAAAGGATCGTCTCCTTATGGAATTTCGAACGGGAAGAATAAGAATCAACTGGTTAGAATTCAAGATAGGTCACAATCAGCACAGGTCAGGGACAACAAAAAGCTGGAGCAACCACTATATCCCGACTACGTGTGGGCAAACAGCGGGGGATCCCTCAGATAATTATGGTTTTCCAGGTGTGTGACTGGTTATGCCTCCAAGACGTGGGGAGTGATTGGATAACTGTGTTCCAAGCTCCTTAAAGTAAAAAAAAACTGTTAAAAAAACTTTATAAATATTTTTTAAATAAAAAATTAATTAAATAGATTTTAAAGGTCCCCTAAACACAAACTTCCCTATATACTATCAATAAAAGGAAAAAACCAAGATCGCTCAAAACCCTCCACATATTTGGTATTGTTCGCGTGCCGTACCAATCTGTACATAAACTTAGGAACATTATGGACCCGCTTCGGTGGAACCCCGTAAAAGACAACCCCCGAAAACTCGCCAAAATGAACAATTTTCATAAATCTCTTCACAAAATGTTTCTAAAAAGTGATCAAAAAAGTTATTGAGGCGCCAAAATGTATTCAATTGAAGACACTCACACGTAACAAAACTATCCCTAACTAGCTCTGTCAACACAAAAAAATATTAAAGTTACGAATCTCCAAAAAGATGGCGAATGCAAAAACGATGAGATTTACCTCTATATTAGTTTTTTTTCCAGTACAATTAAATAAATGAAGAACGTATAATGAGATATCACCCCTATAAATTGTAATTGACCTATAGAAGAAGATAATATAGTAGTTTTTAGTGTACGTGTGTACTACGACGACCCCCCAAAAATACGAAAACAGAACAAAACTTGACAACTTTTTGTTCACCCATACATTCATAGATTCTATAAATCTCATCAATAAGCTAATGACCCACTAAAAATGAAGTATTTGTAAGTGCATCTCTGTCGCAGAAAAATAAGCCCGTTATATTTCCCAATTGAAAAAAATAAAGATGTGGTATAGCCAATAAAAAGTGACAATGCATAATCTGCTCTGAAGGGCGCAGCTTCGCCTTCATGCCCCTGGACGTGTTGCCATACAGCAGTCACGCACCACATAGGGGGATGTTTATAACGCGGGAGTGATTGGATCAAACTTTGGTGTGAGTGTTTGGTATTTTTCCACTGAAATTGCAATTTTTTTTTGAAAAAGACACATTAATTATTTGAGGCCTAAAAAATACTTTCAAAATTGGTTCCGATTTGTGTTTTTCCCCTGTAAACAATGAAAGTGTTAACAAGACTCATAAAAGTTGTTACACGTAGTAAGGGGTGTAGTTTTTCTCATCGGGGTATTATGGGGGTTTTACTTTATTTAGCCTCTCACAGTGACCTTAAAACTCTGAGCAGGTCCCTCAATAGCAGGACTTTGCGGTTTTTTATGAAAAAGGAAAAATCGGTACCCAACGTCAAAGGCCCCAGAATCCTACAAATACGAGAATGCTAAAAAACATGTCCACATAAATAGACATTCGTTAAGTTAGTTACTAATTTTTTTTGCTATTATACATGTATAAACAGTGCAACATTTTGAAGTTCGAAAATCGAGAATTTTCAAATTTTTTCATCACCAATAATCTGATTTTCCTCATAAATAAATGCAAGCATAACACCAAAATTTTTCAACTAACATGAAGTACAGAGTGTCACGGAAAACAATTGCAAAATCACTTGATCATGTTAATCAGCTTTTCCGAAAGTAAACGCATTTAAGTGGCACAGGGCAGATTTGAAAAAATGGCGGTTGTCAGAAGGTGAAAGTGGCCTCCGAGCGTTAAGTGGGTTAATGACTGGTCAGCATGCTTGTTTTCTCCTTCTAAATTCACAGTCATCACGTCTTTCATATAACATAATGAATGTTATATGTTCCTGTATCATTGAATCTTTATCTATCTGAATCGGATCTTCTACACTCCACATGTCGCTATACCCCTATGTGTCTCTTTTAAGCTCTAGGGTTTTCTTCAGATCGGAGTGCTTTATGTCTGTGTTTTTGACATAATAACAGATACTTAATGTTACAAATCCTGCATATCTGTATCTGCTTATATGTTCATCTGAACACTTTTCAGAATTTATCCTAACTTGGGTAATATCTTAGCCCTGTCCAATTTCAATTTTAATGGTTATGTCGCAATAACGAACTACCCCTTCGCGAATACGTTTATATAACAAGAGGACGTCGGAACAAATTAGACTAGTGCCCGCCGAACCTAGGCCTGGTGACGTTTAGTCCTGGTGGCGGGCTAGATGGGCAATTGTTTTGGACATATTGCCTCCTCTTATTGGCATACTGCGAGCGTGTCACCATTCACGTATATCCCTGTTTGTATGGTACCCATGAGAGAAGAGGGCTCGTACCTGAACAGCCAATCACGCTGCTTTCAGGTACTAATACAAACAGGGCATATACTGAATATGGTGACATCGCCAGTATGCCAATAAGAGGATGCAATATGTCCAAAACAATGCCCCATACCGCACCAAGACTAAAGTCACCTGGCCTAGGTTCGGGCACTAGTTAATTTGTTCCGACGTCCTCTTGTTATATAACACGTATACGCGAGGGATCGTATTGCGACATTACCATTAAAATTGAACATTGGACAGGGCAGACTATATACCAAGTAGGATAAATCTCTGGAAAAGGATCAGAATGAACATATAAGCCAGAACAGATTATGCAGATTTGAAACATAAGTATCTGTATTATGTCAAAACACAGACCAATAAAGCACATCCGATCTGAAGAAAAGCCCTAAAAGAGACACATAGGGGTATAGACGACAGTGGAGTGATTGAAGATCCGGATTCAGAGTAAGATAAAGATCAGATGATACATGAACATATAACATTCATTTATTTATATGAAAGGACTGATTACGTGAATTTAGAGAAAACAAGCATAGCTGATCAGGTCATTAACCCCTTAACGCCGGAGCCACTTTTCCCCTTCCTGACACCGCCCATTTTTTCCAATCTGCCCTGTGTCCCTATAAATGGTTATAACTTCGGAACGCTTTAACATATCCAAGTGATTTTGAAATTGTTTTCTCGTGACACTTTGTACTTCATGTTAGTTGAAAAATTTTGGTGTTATGTCTTGCATTTATTTATGAGAAAATCAGATATTTGGTGAAAATTTGGAAAAATTCTCGATTTTCGAACTTCAAAATGTTCTACTTTTTCCATACATAGTCATAATAGCAAAAAAACTTAGTAACTAACATTAACCGAATGTCTAATTTATGTGGACATGGTTTTTTATGCATTCTCTTATTTTTGTAGGATGTTCTGGGGCTTTGAACGTTGGGTGCGATTTTTCGCATTTTCATAAAAACCGCAAAGTCCTGCTATTGAGGGACCTGCTCAGGTTTCGGGTCACTGTGAGAGGCCTAAATAAAAGTAAAACCCCATAAATTACCCCATTATAGAAACTACACCCCTCTACGTATGTAAAACAACTTTTATGAAGTTTGTTAACCCTTTAATACTATATTATCTTTATTCTATAGGTCACTACGATTACGGTGATATCTCATTTATACAGTTTTTCATTTATTTTTACAATTTTACTGAAAAAAAACTAATATAGAGTAAATCTCATTCGTTTTTGCATCGCCATCTTTTTGGAGATGTAACTTTAATATTTTTTTGGTTGACAGAGCTAGTTTAAGGCTTATTCTTTACGTGTTGAGTTGTCCTTTCAATTGATACCATTTTGGCGCTCATAACTTTTTTTGATCACTTTTTAGAACATTTTTGTGAAGAGATTTTATGAAAAATGTTCATTTTTGGCGAGTTTTTCGGGTTTCGTTTTTACGGGGTTCACCGAGCGGGTCCAATAATGTTCCTAAGTTATTGTACAGATTGTTACGGACGCGACAATACCAAATATGTACATTCGAAATCCATCAGGAGACGATCTCCTTTTTGGATTTATCGATCAGTAAAACTTCATCTGGAAGACTGACCACAAACATCTTCAGAAAGACTACTGCTACAAATTCCCTGCTAGTGTGGGATAGCTGGCATCCAAAGCCATTAAAGAGGGGGATTCCCAAGGGGCAGTACCTCCGTGTGAGGAGGAACTGCTCTGATATGGCTCAATACCTGTCTGCAGCATCTGATTTGAGATCCAGGTTTCGTGAAAGAGGATATCCGGATGAGGTTCTGAAGGACGCACATCATCATGCTATTGAGAGCAATAGGGATACCCTCCTCACTCCTAAAATGCGTAATAAGGAGGTGAATGAAACACGGATCATAGGGACATATGATTCCCACTTTAAACAAGTAAGGGAAATTTTAGCAACCCATTGGAGGATTCTGAAACTGGACCCTGATGTGGAGGACCAAATTGGGGACTTCCCACAGATCACATATAGACGAGGTCAGAGGACCAAATTGGGGACTTCCCACAGATCACATATAGACGAGGTCAGAATATTCGTGACAAGCTGGTCCACAGCCATCTTACACCAGCTGTGCAGGATACATGGCTCCCGAAACCCCCACCAGGAACGCATAGATGTGGCTCCTGCAAGGCATGTAGGTTCATTACACTGGGAAGAATAGTGACAAGCTCGGTGACTCATCGTTCTTTCAACATCCGACAGTTTATCAATTGTAGGAGCACCGGAGTGGTCTACCTTGTCACATGCAGTTTATCAATTGTAGGAGCACCGGAGTGGTCTACCTTGTCACATGCGTGTGTGGAGCTCAATATGTGGGGAAGACATATAGGGAGTTTCGTGTACGCATTCGCGAGCACATCAGGGACACCACGATAGCCCGACACGTGTGGGACAAACATGGGGGGGATCCCCTCAGTATTGGTTTTCAGGGTGTGGAACTGGTTATGCCTCCAAAACGGGGGGTGATTGGGATCGCACCCTACTCCAACGTGAAGCTAGATGGATATGTACGCTGTCTACAGAGAAACCTGCAGGGTCTTAATGACCTGATCAGCTATGCTTGTTTTCTCTAAATTCACGTAATCAGTCCTTTCATATAAATAAATGAATGTTATATGTTCATGTATCATCTGATCTTTATCTTACTCTGAATACAGAACTGACCAGAGCGCTCTCAGGGTAAGCTGTTTTTTATTGTCTTTGTCTTTGTACCTAGATGTAGATTATATAACGATCGTTTGCCTTTAGGCTGCATCAACAAATTCAACTTAGGCTTCATGCACACTGCCGTAGCACGGCGGACACACGGCAGCGCGGGGAGAGGAGGAGCGCTGCTCACCCCCGCCCCTCTCCATAGCGATATATGGCAGCGGCGCCGTAATACGGGAAAAGATAACACATGTCCTATCTTTTCCCAGGCTATGGAGCGGTACAATGAGCCCATAGAAGTGTATGGGGGACGTATATCGGCCGTATATATACGTCCCCCATACATGTGTGTGAATGCAGCCTTAAGGTTATGATTCACATTTACATGAACCAATCACCTCCGAACCAGTCACCACTGCAAGAGGCGAGAAGTGATTTCATTTGGATTGTTCTTTCAGAACTGATGAAGAGCAATATACAACAGGTATATAGTTATGTGCATTCGCTTAGAGTTATGTGTGGTGTATTACTTGCAGCTGGTATATAGTTATCTGTGGTGTATTCCTTGCTGGTATATAGTTATGTGTGGAGTATTACCCGCAGATATATAGTTATGTGTGGTGTATTCCCTGCTTGTGTATATTTATTTCTGGCGTATTCCCTGCTTGTGTATATTTATTTCTGGCGTATTCCCTGCAGCTATATAGTTATGTGTGGTGTATTCCCTGGAGATATATAGTTATGTGTGTTGTATTACCTGCAGGTATATAGTTATGTGTGGTGTATTTGCAGCAGGTATATAGTTATGTGTGATTTATTTATTGCTGGTATTTAGTTATGTGTTGTATATTCCCTGCAGGTATATAGTTATGTGTGATTTATTTACTGCTGGTATTTAGTTATGTGTGATTTATTTACTGCTGGTATTTAGTTATGTGTTATATATTCCCTGCAGGTATATAGTTATGTGTGGTGTGTTCCCTGGAGATATATAGTTATGTGTGTTGTATTCCCTGCAGGTATATAGTTATGTGTGGTGTATTCGCAGCAGGTTTATAGTTATGTGTGATTTATTTACTGCTGGTATTTAGTTATGTGTTGTATATTCCCTGCAGGTATATAGTTATGTGCGGTGTATTCCATGATGGTATAAAGTTATGTGTGGTGTTTACCCTGCAGGTTTAAAGGTATGTGTATTGTATTCCCTGCTGGTATATAGTTATTTGTGGTGTATTTCCTCCAGGTATATTATAATGTGTGGTGTATTACTTGCAGGTATATCATTATGTGTGGTGTATTCCCTGCTGGTGTATAGTTAGTTGACACAGATGTCATGACATGTAATGACGTCATCACCGCCTGCATCCTACACTGCAAGAGGCGAGTAGTGATTTTATTTGGATTATTCTTTCAGAACTGATGAAGAGCAAAAAACGTAATTATGTGGCTGCAGCTAATGATTCGGGGGATAAACATAATTACACGGTTAAGGGAGGGGCTACCAATCCTTATAGAAATGAATATGGGGCTGCTGAACTCTAATATAAAGAAGTGAGACACAGACAATAGATGGGGATGTCCTGATCTCTGGGAATGACGGAAAACCCCGGGATTACACAAGGAAGAGGAGAACAGAAGCTCATAAAACATAAATTATAAGTCCGAATATAAAAGATAGCAGCACCACCTCCCGCAGGATGCACGGAGTAAGATCCCACCACTGAGACCTCAGTACTAACCACCACAGCATACGAGAGGGGAGTCCTACATGGAGAACTACACCAGAGGAGAAGGATGGATGAGATGGGACACAATGCCAACACTGCCCCGGGTCGTCCCTGTACCTACAGTGTCCCTAACTCCCCAATTCCCTAACAAGGACGGGACCGGGGTGTCCCTAATAAGAAGGGGCCCTAGGATGTCCTAAAAGGTTGCATCCTGACGTTTTTCCAGGTCCAGTATAACAAGGGCCATCAGGGGATCGATCATCGGATGTAACTTATGGTCATGGCACTGGTGTGGGGTGAGACCGGCACTGGTCAGCAGTGAGGCGAGGGAGTTTAAACATTTGCGATACTAGTTAGACACCGCCCTAACTCCGCCTTGTAATCAAATTGTGGGAGAGGCAGGAAAAAAGGAGGATAAACCAGCACACAAACACCAATTGGGTTAGATACACCCAACACTGAGGCCACATGGCCGAGGAACACATTACCAGGCCCAGCCTACCTCCCATCCACAACAAGTCTCCTGTCCAGCATGGCATGTGTTGTGTATTCCCTGCAGGTATATATTTGTGTGTGGTGTATTCCCTACAGGTATATAGTTATGTGTGATGTACTATATGCTTGTATATAGTTATGTGTGATGTATGCGCTGCTTGTATATAGTTATGTGTGATGTATGCGCTGCTTGTATATAGTTATGTGTTATGTCTTCCATGCTGGTATATAGTTATGCGTGGTGTATTCCCTGCAGTTATATAGTTATGTGTGGTGTATTCCCTGCAGATATATAGTTATGTGTGGTGTATTCCCTGCAGATATATAGTTATGTGTGGTGTATTCTCTGCAGGTATAAAGTTATCTGTGGTGTATAACCTGAAGGTATATAGTTATGTGCAGTGTATTCCCTGCTGGTATATAGTTATGTATGGCATATTTCCTGCAGGTATATAGTTGTGTTGAGTATTCCCTACAGGTATATAGATGTATGATGCATTCCCTGATGGCATATAGTTATGTGCGGTATATCCCTGCTGGCATATAGCTATGTGTGGCTATTCCTTGCATGTTTAATAGTTATGTGGAATGTATTCACTGCCGGTATATAGTTACGTGTGGTTATTCCCTGCAGGTATAAAGTTATGTGTGGTGTATTCCATGCAGATTTTTTTTTTACAGGTATGTGGATATTTTATATAGGGTATAAATGTGTGTAGTGTAACATATAGTGTGTATATTTATGTGTCGTATATGTATCATTTATATATAGATGATATATGTGTTAGTATATGGGGCCCTAGAGTCTCGTTACACCACTGCTCCCCCCATGTAGTAATATGGAAGGCTCCATGGTGACACATTCACATCAGAGTAGAAGATGAGAAATAACTCAACCGATTCCACGACAAGAGGTAGGTGATCGCCCCAGGCGTCACACGTTGAGCCGACAGCCCCACCCAGCTACACCTCCCCCACAATCTGCTTTTTGGGAACAAACTGAAAAGATCCAGAAACACTGAGCAAGTGACTTGTGTCAGGGGAAGGGGGGGAAGTTTGTGAAGGGGCGGGGCAATGTGTTGTAACTAGAAGAGGCAATGTGAGGAAAACACGAGGCAAGTGACTGGAGGAGGAGCTTGTATGTTGTCAGGGGGGAGGGGGAGGGGGCTTATTGTCAGTGGGTAGCAGGTGATGGGGTAGTTTGTTGTCAGAGCAAAATGTGTCAGAGGGAAGTGTTATAAATGCCTTATACACAATATCGTCAGGTGACAATGCCGCTTGTACAGGGGTCATAGATGCTTCTACAGGAAATTCTGTTTTTATGAAAGGTCTTGTGCATATTAAACCGCGTGAGACTTTTCTCCTCCTTAACAGTTGTCCGATGTAAAAAAAAAAAGTGACCGGACATCAGCAAGTAGTGCCGACCCAATGGTCCAATCACTGGTCCTTCTATGAGCTGTATCATCCATGGTCTGGGGTCTGTACCATCAGTCATTGTTTGGTCTGGGGTCTGCAGTATTTGTGGGGTGCGGTCATGGCTACAGCGCAGGTTTGATGCTACTGCAGTTATTTTGTGCTCTCTCGTGTTTGACTCCTTGAGGTCTGACCCTGTGACCCTCCAACTAGGACCCTCTGTGTCTATCCCTGCTGCCCCACCCCCTACATCTGTACAAGGCCATCGTCCTCTATGTGAGAACACTTCCCTACTGCAGCCTTGTGAGCGCCCACATCCAGGATGCCAAGAGCCGAGAGCAGATGTAGGGATCCAAGAGATGACACAACGTATAGAAAAGCAGATTTATTGAGCGGTTGCGGCGCCCCCCAGAGGAGACTCATTATTACTGCAGATATAAAACTAATACACTAAAGCCAATATGAGAAGAGTCCAGTAACAGGCGAGGAGTCAGGAGGGAGGCGGCTTATTGGAAGTGGACGATCTCATCCTCTTTGTTCTTCCCAGTCTGTGTGGCGCTCAGGCTGAGGGTCTCACCCACGTGGGGGAGGTTCTTGTAGATGCGAATGTGGATGTACTCCTCATCCCCAACATGGACCTGCAAGCGGATGAGAGGAGGTTACCGGGGAGGATGCACTGCTGC
>WNYA01004805.1:0-17276 GCA_019512145.1 Engystomops pustulosus | reverse complement strand
GGAACTAGTAAGGAAATTTCATTCCCTACCTGAGGGGTGACCGGCCCCGCCCAAATTTGTCCCATGCCCGGCCCCCATTTGTTCTCAAGTTGAATTTGTATGCAAGTCGGAACTGTATACATTATTTTTTTTGTCTCTCTGACAATTGCATTTCAAAAATGTTTTGTTGTTATAAGAACCAGGATTAACAATAAAGCTTCATTGCAGACGCCTCTGATAACTGTTACAGCTGATTATTATAACCTAGGGCTAAAGTACAGTGACTTACTAACATACAGAGGTCCGTCTGTAACTAGGGGTCATCTGTAAGTCTGGTGTTCTTAAGTAGGGGACTGCCTGTACTTGCCTCCTCCGCTCCTCTTCTCCCTGCGGCTTCTACGTGCACGCACACCACGATGTAATCGGCCACGTCGTAGTGTGCCCACGGGCAGCGCATATAGAGGCGCCTCTGGCTGCCAGGAAGCTCGTTACATCTCTGGGGTTTTGATCTCTTCGGGTTCCAGTGTACATACCCCTTTAAGAGCAAGGTTGGCCATTTGCATGTATCCAGTGGTAATAGTTATACTGTATACAAATATTGTCCTGAAAAACCCTAACTCTGCTTATCCTTGAGTCTTATCGTTGGCTGGCCGTATACTGGGGGGCCCAGGGGCTTTCTGCTCTGGCTGTTATCTGGGGGCGGGGCTGCTGGGCCGGCTGTTACTGGGGGGCAGGGGCTGCTGGCCTGCGGCTGGCTACATATAACTGGGGGCAGGGGGCTGGCTGGCTAATATACTCTTGGGGCAGGTGCTGGTGGCTAGAATACTTGGGGCAGGGGCCGGCGGGCTATATACTGGGGGCGGCTGGCTGGCTATATATGGGGGCATGGGCTGGGCTGGTCTATATCCTGGGGGGCAGGGCTGGCTGGCTATATAGGGGGCAAGGGGCTGCTGGTAGAATACGGTGGCAGGGGCTGGCGGCTTATAATGGGGGGCAGGGGCTGGCTGGCTGGCTTATATACCGGGGGGGCAGGGCTGGGGCCGCCGCCATATACTACTGGGGGGCAGGGGCTGGCTGGATTATATACTGGGGGGCTAGGGCTGGGCTTGGCTATATTACTGGGGGGCAGGGGCTGGCTGGCTGTATACTGGGGGGCATGCCGTCGGCTCTATTTGGGGGCAGGGGCTGGCTTGGTGCGCTTATATATGGGGGCAGGGCCGGGCTTGGTGGACTATCAATACTGGGGAGGATCTGGTGCTGGCTGTTATCACTGGGGGGCAGGGGCTGGCTGGTGGCTGATACGGGTCTTATGGGGCGCTGGCTTGGTGGACTATAAATGGGGGCAGGGGGCTAGCTTGGGTAGGCTATATTGGTGGGCAGGGGGCTGGGGCTTGGTGGCTATATACTGGGGGCTGGCTTGGTGGCTATATACGACTGGGGGCTGGCTTGGTGGCTATATACTGGGGGCTGCTTGGTGGCTATATACTGGGGCTGGCTTGGTGGCTATATACTGGGGGGGCTTGTGGGGCTATTATACAGGGGCTGGTCTGGTGGACTATATAATCTGGGGGCGCTGCGCTTGGTGCTAGATACGGGGGCTGTGCTTGTTGGCTATCTAATGGGGCTGGATTGGTTGGCCTATATACTGGGGGCTGGGCTTGGGTGGCTATATACTGGTGGCCTGGGCTATGGTTGGCTATATCTCGTGGGCTGGATGTGGCTATATAAGGTGGGCTTGGCTTGGTGCTATATACTGGGGGCTGGTGCTTTAGGGTGGCTGGGCAATATACTTGGGTGCTGGCTTGGTGGCTATATACTGGGGGCGCTGTTACATGGGGCAGGGGCTGGACTGGTGTCATATACTGGGGGCAGGGGCTGGGCTTGGTGGCTAGTATACTGGGGCTGGCTTGTGTGGCTATCTAGCTGGGGGCTGGGCTTGTGTGGACTATATATCAGGGGGCGGCTTGGGGCTATATACTGGGGGCTGGCTGGTGGCTATATACTGGTGGGCAGGTGCGGCTTGGGGCATATACTGGGCATGGCCTGGCTTGGTGGCTAATATGGGGGTGGTCTTGGTGGCTATATACTGGGGGCAAGGGCTGGCTGCTGATCGTGGCAGTGTAACTGTGGGTACGGGCAAGGGGCCTGGCTGCTGTATACTGGGGCCAAGGCGGGCTGGCTGTATACTGGGGTCAAGGGCTGCTTGGTGTATAGCGGGCAAGGTGCGGGGCTGGGCAAGTGGCTGGCTGGTACTGGGGGCAAGGGGCTGGCTGCCTGTTATACTGGTGGGAACAGGTGCTGGACTGGCTGTATACTGGGGGCAAGGCTGGTCTGCTGTATACTGGGAGGTCAAGGCTGGCTGGCTGTAATAATGGGGGCAACGGGCTGGCTGCTGCTGTGGGGGGCATGTTTGTATATGGGGGCAGGGATGGCTGGCTGTATACTGGGGCAGAGGCAGGGCTGGCCGGCTGTAAACTGGGGGAGGGGGTGGATGCTTATACTGGGGGCAGGGCTGGCCTGGCGATGTATACTGGGGCAGGGGCTGCTGGCGTATACTGGTGGCAGGGGTGACTGGCTGTTATACTGGGGCAGGGGCTGGCTGGCTGTATACTGGGGGCAGGGCTGGCTGGCTGTATATGGTGGGGGCCATGGGGGCTGTGGCATGTATACTGGTGGGGGATGTGGTGCATTGGTGGGTCCTGGCTGCAGTATACTGGTGTGGGGGGCAGGGTCTGGCTGTATACTGGGGGGCGGGGCTGGCATATTGGGGTGGCGTGCTGATATAGGTGGGGGGGCAGGGCCGGTCTATTGGGGCGGGCCTGCTCATAATTGGTGGGGGCAGGGCTGGTATTTGGGGGCGGGCTATATAGTGGGGCTGTGGGCGGCTATATGGGGTGGCATGAGGCTGCTATATATGAGGGGCGGGGGCGGGGGGGAAGGGGGGCTAGGGGGCGGGTGGGCTATTAGGGGGGGGGCAGTGGCTAGGGTGGCTATAATTGGGGGGGGGTCAGTGGGCTGGGTGGGCTTACTAAATGAGTGGGAGGCAGGGGCTGGGGGAGCATATCATATTGTGGGGGGGCAGGGGCCGGGTGGGTGGCGATAATATTGGGGGGGGTGCCGGGGCTGGAGGTGCTATATATTGGGGGGGGCACGGGGCCTGGTGTGGCTATATATTGGAGGAGAGGTCAGCCGGGGAAGGCTATTGGCGGGCGAGGGGCTGGGTGGACTATATTTGGGGTGGGCAGGGGTGGGTGGCTATATATTGGGGGGGTGGGCAAGGGGCGCTGGTGACTATATGGGGAAGGTTACTGTGACGAACATGGCATTGGCATGTGTGTTTACAATTTAGGTACCTAGGGCGTTATAACTTTCTATGGTCGGTTAACCCCCAGCTTATATGGCAGGTCCCCCAGATGGACCCCTCTGCCCACGTGAGTACCTCACATTTGTCCACGGGGCAAAACAGTTTTTGGTTCTGGATCTACCATTATAAAATATACAGTTTCGACTGTACATCCACAAACTCTAACTTAAGTACCAAACCTTTGAACCTACTTGTAACCCCCAGACCTTATGTCCACTGTGAAGCTAATGATTCTCTCTGATCTTCACTTGGGGTCTATGTTTTAAGGTGACTGATTGTTGGGGGGTCCTTCTTTGGTTCTCCCGAGTGCCCCGTGTGTATAGATAATAGTGTTTTGGTTGCCTATGACAAGGCGAACGTGCGATTCTATTTGGAGAAACAGACCCCCATTCTCGAGGATTGCGTGAAGTCAGACCAACGCCCAATCACTTGTGTATCCGGGGATAGGGGATTCCTGCAAGGCAAAAATTCCCGAGTTACTGATGTGCACATGCGAATACTAACCTTAAAGGGAGAAGGTGCGAGTGTGTATGTAGTGGTGTATTGGATGGAGGAATAGCCCCTTTTAGAGCTAATCCTCGTCCCGCCCGCTAATCTTTTATAAATCTTATTGTTCCTAACTATGTAAATTTGGCCTGGAGTAGCCGACCCGAGGCCACAGGGCGCGGCTACTCCTACCCCCAGTAGCCTCTTTGTTCCTCACTCCACCCCTCGGCTCTCGTAGCTGCATGATACTCATCCGGAAGCCAGAGTTTCGGCCCGGCTTCTAGCACGGATGTGGCAGTACAGGAGGTCAGGGTAGGAGCATACAAAGAGGCTCTGCGGGCGAAGGAATATAGCCGCACCCTGTGGCCGCGTGTCGGCTAATCTCGAGTCTACTTTTTTGAGACTCTGTTGTTCGGCGCTTTCCTTGGGTTATTTTCACCCCATCCAATTTCCTTTTAAAATGTGGTCATTTCTTCTTCTGAGAAGCAGAATGGGGGTTTTAGTAATTTTATGCCAATCGTCATTAATTACGTCGCCCTCTAAGGTAATGTTAGGCAGGGAGAGGAAGGGTCGTGCATCCCTTAAGTCACTCTCCGTAATCCGGCACTGACATAGCCACATCATAGGAATTGTTTTCCATGACATTGGAGCCGTGTGTGCTTTCTGTCCACGCTGAGCCCGCTGCCTTTCATCACGTCCCTCTCTCAGGAGCTGAGTGCATGAGGGCCTCAGAAATGCATTTCCCGAAATCATCACCAGGAAAGATCACATTTAGCCGCAGGTCCAGCACTCTGAGCTTTCAATCTGTAAAGTTCCTCTTCAATGTCACAATCATTTCTTTTTTTTCTGTGTCATTGTGACTTTGCTCGTCTACTCTCTCCGCTACTAACAGAGCCCTTTGTGTGTTATTATAGGCTTGTCACCCGTGCACCTGAAGGCACGTGTCCTTAGTGACGCGCTGCAATAGCGATGCGTTGTACTTCCCTCCGGTAATATCCGCTGATAAACATACCTGCTCCTGCCAAACAAGTCCCCCGGGTTCATGGATCTCTTTCACAATCTAACATTTGCTCATCAATTAGCATAACGCTCTGCCCCCACTCGTTTAATATTGGTATTTCTTCCCATCCACACCTAATCAGCACCTAGTCCCTCCCTCTGTCGCTCCGACAGCCAGCTTGCACTATTCGCGGTGAGCCCTACACCCTCGTTACAATCACCTCCCGCGCCTGCACTTTAACGGCTCGTTCGGCTGGAGTCAGCCAGGCAGCGAACCCGCGCATGAGCACCCTCTCTGTGCCTTCCGCATCCTTGTGAGAGCTCAGTGTGAGGGGTAAGGGCTCTCCCCAAGCTTTGCCAATGTCCTAGTTGGGACCGCGCTCTGTTTTTGACCTTTCTACAAGATAATTTCCTTTTGTTCAGTTTATTGCTATAATATTATATTTCTTTTTTTGTAGGCCACAAGACCTCAGGCTAGGAGGGTTCCTTAACAAATGGAGAACTATTTCCGAGGAAAATCGTGTAACCGGACACAAGTATGATGAATTGAAAAGATGAAGGTGTAATTGTAATCAATACGAGTCAACCCAATGTTAACTCTCCTCGATCCTGGTTTACTGGCTATTGTCACTATTCACCAACTACCACATCCCCTTATATAAAATACTGCAAAGTGATGGTTTCGCACAGCTGGCAGTCAGCTGAGTTGGTGGTGTCTGTCCACACTAGTTACATATCTGTGAAGCTGCCATTATAACAGCAGGCACAACTATCCTATATATGTGTTCCTCCCCCAGGCCTGTAAGATTCCATCACGTCCGCTTGTAACTTGACTCACCTTCTGTACTAGTCATGTTCTTCTAGCCATCCTGCCATCCGCTTTTTTGATTGACATGGGGGTGCCTTGCTTTCTCTTAGCTTGATTTGCAATTGCTACCCTGATTCACCTCCATCCCTTTAGTGATTTAACAATCCCAGCCAGGTCTCTCTCATTCCTGGGGGCAACTGAGGCTGGAGCGGTTTGAACATGAAAGGAATACTTAATATGCGCCTGCGGCTCAGAGAAAGACAAGCGATCGGACTTAATTTGGATCATTTGATCACTTTAGACCGGACTGTGAACTTCAGGCATTGAGGTACCCGGAATCTATAGTGGAATGAGATAGCTCACTAGACCTTGTACACCCGCGTTGTGCTGCAAAACTGCCGGAGGGGATTTAAAATCCTGGCGCACGGAGTAAGGCCATCTTGGATTCGTCAAGGCCCCCTGCAAGGTCAAATCGGGGGGTGGTGGTGATCAGTTTGGGCCATGACGCCTCAGTTTTTACAAAGACCCGAGTGCTGTGTGGTTTTTAACCTATTCATTACAGTGGTGCAACTTGCACTACATTGTAATGGATGATGACTGTATGCAGTAGATGGAGGACACAACCGACAACCTGGTGGTTAAATTAACCCTAGGGGTTCTGAAAATAGTAAAAATAGTTTTTAAAAATTAATAAAAACTAAAACTAAAAATTCTAATCGCCCCCACTTTCCTAACTCATATAAAAGTTAAACAAAGAACAGTATTCACTCATAAAAGATCCGCAAAATGTCAGATCCAACTAATATAACGTTATTCCCGCATTTAACCCCGTTGGAAGAATATAGCGTCAAGTTGAAAATACCCACTTTTTTGCCATTTTGAAAAACAAAAAATCTTTAAAAGTATCGTTAACGCTTATAAAAAGGTCGTACAGTGTCCTAAAAATGGTACAGATTGAAAACGTCATCAAAAGTAATCAAAAGGACAGCACCCCCCAGCTCCGTATCACCGAAGTATGAAAAGTTATTAACTGCCTGAAGATTTTAATTTTTGGTGCAAAGGAGGTTTTCATTTTGTAATGTATGAAACAGTTAACACCTATAGAAAATTTTGGTATTTTGTTGCACAAAAACAAGCCCTCAGACAGCTCTTTACATGGGGGGGGGGGGGGGGGTTTTGTTATAAGATTATTGAAGGTGGGGAGTAAAAAATGGAAATGCAAAAACTAAAAAGGGCCTTGGCTTAAGGAGTTAAAGGAAATCTAGCACCAGGATGAAGGATTGTACACCAAGCACACTGACATACTGGTGAGTGCCCGCTCTGACAGGTTCTGCGCTTCTTACTACCTTGTTTTTACAATAAAAAGGTTTCACGAATTATGCAGATGAGCCTCGGGGGCTCCATACTCAATAGACGTCAATGGAGCTTGGAGCCCCGAAGGCTCATCTGTACAATTTTTAAAACCTTTTTTTCTTAAAAACAAAGGCATACAAAGCTTCAAGAAGACCAGCTTCTGCCAGATGGGGCACACACCAGTATGTCAGTGTGCTTGGTTTACAATCCTTCATCCTGGTGGTAGATTTCCTTTAAGGTTTGTACATGTATATTGTCAGGGGCAAATTTGCTAATCCTTCAAACTTAGACAAGTGGCTCCTCAGTCATGTTGCTGCTAGTTGTTGACGCATCATGTCACCTTCTAAGCCTTACCCTTTCTCGCTACATCACCCACATTCCCATTAAGTCTTCTTGTTGCACATGGCTCTGGATATGTCTGAATCACATAATGTGGTGTAAGGCATTATGGTCAGGTTGCTTAGTTTCTTAATTTTTCATGTTGAAAACCACTGTGCAGCCAGAGTGGGCAGCTGTCACGCCACTAACGCTTCCAGGGGACCCAAGGGATGCGCCAATTTAGTATTTCACCAGCCCCGGTCATATGGATATGATCTCATTCATTATACTAGAGTCTCTATTTGCACCGGGCCTCACTGAATAGTTCATTTTTTTACATTCCAGATGAGAACGTTTCGCCGAGATTACTGGATGCAAAATGGAATCAGATCCTAAATCCTCCCTCTCGACTGACTGAGAACTCCGCCTTGGACAATGTCAGTAAATCGATCATCACCATCGAGGCTCATCTCAAAGACAGAGAATCCAGCCCGACGCCTTGTTCCAATGGAGAGACTGAAAGTGTTGCCCCAGAGCTGTCCATGATGGTGACAGAAGATGCCAGTGTAACTGAGGAGAAGAAGGCCCAGCCATGCGGAGAGGCTGAGGTTACCCTAAACATGAGCTGTGGTAATAGCGTCGCTGCTGGAGATCTCTTATCTCCTTCAGGCCAAGCTCCTGTGAACTCTGACAATGTCTTGGACAGTGCAAAGATCTTGCAAAGTCAATTACGTGTTACTGACGCCGCCCAGTTACCCCAGACCGATCCAGACTGTAAAAGTGTTACAACTATTGAATCCAACGTGTGCACCCCAATGCAGAGGCATAGTAGCATTCATAGTAACTCGCCCCTAACTCAAAATAGTACTGAAGACCCTAACAGTCGGCTCCATTCTGTGCCGTCTGACATCCGTCTGCTCTCTCCTAGCAAATATCTTCTCCCCAGAGCGGAAACTGACAATAAAAATATATCCTTTCCGCTCGATGGGTCTGATAAAAGCAATGACCAAACTGGAGGAAGTGAATTTAGCGCCAAACATCTAAAAGCCTCATTTCTTCCATCGACAGAGAAGAAGGGGGTCTTTGCAGACATTGAGAAGATTGCAATAGGTAATGATGGTCTACAGCCTGTAGGGTCTCCCGTGATGGTGGCTCAGTGTTTCTCAGACTCTTTCGTGACAAACGGGACACTAGATGGAGACCAGAAGTCTCTGGAGACGGAGGGTGAACCAGCAGGAAGTCGGGTCGAAGATAACGATGATGGAACGGACATGACACAGTCTCTCCAAAACGGGTGTGATTCCTATGGAATGCAAAACCCACCTGTAGCTCATATCCCAAAGAGTTTACCGTCAAAAGAAGACTCAGTGACTGAGGAGAAGGAAATCGAGGAGTGCAAGTCGGAATATTATGTTAATGTTTACGAGCAGAGGGAGGATGATGCCCCCGAGGAGAGAGGACTCTTGTTAGACGCTGGCGGTGATGTGATGAAGAATCACTTGCACGGTCTGGTGGTCCCTGTGTCAAAGACAGCCGGCACCCTGCCACCGCTTAGTGTCCCCTATGGTGGAGCACGCCCAAAGCAGCCGACTCATCTCAAGCTGCACATCCCAAAGCCATTATCTGACATGTTACAATGTGACCTGGTCCCCCCGAACGCCGGCTGCAGCTCCAAAAACAAGAACGATGTGTTAAACAAGTCGAATCAGAACGATGGCATTGCCTCCGATGGTGTACGTGATGAAGCTGGGATCGGCAGCCCTGGTTTGGATGCAAACTGTGACCTGCTAGATTACAGGGGCCCTAATAGTCCGTGCCTTGCAGTGTCCTCAGACAGCCCCGATAATGACCTCCTTGCTGGACAGCATGGGGTTTCTGCTGCCAAGCCATTCACAACTCTAGGGGAGGTGGCTCCGGTCTGGGTCCCCGATTCTCAAGCCCCTAATTGTATGAAGTGTGAAGCGAGGTTTACATTCACAAAGCGGAGACACCACTGCAGAGCATGTGGAAAGGTGAGTAGGTGGGTTACTAGAGGTGTACAGTAGTAAGAGCTATTACTGCGCTAAGCGGGTGCTTGGGCTTAACCCTTGTTACGAATCTCACACCTAATTTTATCTCAGAGTCTTATGGAGGATGAAATATAAGAATGTAAAACTTTTACATGCGGAGGGATGGGGGGTATCCAGCTTTTGGGCCCGCACTGATCTGGAGAACAAATTTAACTGCACTTGCTCTTGAGTTTTCCCTGCAGCGTCTCTGCAAGCAATAACCGTGTCTCGCTTCTGTCCCCAGGTATTCTGTGCCGCCTGCTGCAGCCTCAAATGCAAACTACTGTACATGGATAAAAAGGAGGCTCGTGTCTGTGTTATCTGCCATTCAGTTCTCATCAATGGTAAGTATTAAGGGGTCCTAATATGATTGTGCTACACAGCTATTAAGGGAGTATGACTCCCAGCATGTCTTGGCAGCCGCTGGTGTGCTGTGAGTAGTAACTTCTGGAGAGCCACATATTGTAGGTTCGCTAGGTCTGACACCCCCTTGTGCACAATGTTAAGCTTTGACTGTCTTGCCGTAAGCAGTTTTTCTGTCCCAGTAATCTTTTATTTTACATTTCAGCCCAAGCTTGGGAGAACATGATGAGTGCATCGGTTCAGAGCCCAAACCCTAACAACCCTGCTGAGTACTGCTCCACCATACCCCCAATGCAACAGGCACAAGCTTCAGGAGCCCTCAGTTCGCCTCCTCCTACTGTTATGGTTCCCGTTGGAGTCTTAAAACATCCAGGAAGCGAAGGTGAGGTCTTTGGGAGTCTTAAAATAGCACAGCATTACAAGCGAACATGTCACCAGGAACATAGTTTTTATCTGGTGACAGGTCCCAATATGCCGTGCTGATTATAAAAATGCATTTGTCAGCATTCTGAATGATTTCAGTACTTTCTGTATAATTCACCCGGCTCCCTGCCAGCAGTGTATGGCGAGTCCCAGGGAAGGGGACAGCTGCATCCTGTGTCTCCTTTCCTCCACACTCATCCAGCTCCCTCCCCTCCACTTAATGTCATGTGCATTGACAGGTCCTCCCGGAGCGACTCGCTGACAACGGAGGTAAGGTCACGTTGCGTAAAAGCCTACCTATAGGAATAGCGGTGCCAGGGGAGGGAAGGGGGTGGTGTGGAGGAGAGGGAGAATGTATGAGGAAACACAGGCTGCAACTGCCCCTCCCTGGGGACTCACCACATGCTGCTAGCAGGGAGCCAGGTAATGTGAAATTAAGTTATAGAAAGTTCTGAAATGATTTGGAATGCTGACAATCAGTATTGCATAAGCTGTTGGAACCTGTAACCAGCTAAAAATAACATTCTTGGTGACAGGTTTCCTTTCAGATGAATGTCTCTCCGTATGCTACAAGGATGTGTGAAGATGAAGCATTAGGCATTTTGAAAACACTTTGATGAATGTAGTTGTCTCATGAGACCACCCTTTATATTCACCCCTGATGGATGTAAAATACACAACATAAACTCCTAATTGGTAGAATGATGAGAATTGGGCCTCTCCTTCCCTTCGGCTCCCGTGTCATGCATTCCCTTTGAGGTGTGTCTCTTGTACTTCCTGTAAATTCCATTGTTTCCCCCAGAGGCCTCTCAACATTTTCTTCCATTGTTTGCTTGTATTTCACTCCTGTGGTCCTTAAAATTCCTCTACAGTAACATTGCATCATAGGTATTCAGTATATAAGATAAGAGTCCTATAAAGCCATCTCTACAGAAATGCTGCCCTTAGAGGGGCTCTCCAGGCTTTGAGGAGTAGATAATTGGCGAGGTGCGACACCTCCCTCAGCTGATGGTAGTAATTAGCCAGAGCAGCCATTCTCTTCTGTGAGGTGACCGCAGAGGGTGCTGGATCTCCACTGATGGGTCGTTAGTAGTTAAGGAACCAGCAAAACCACTTTAATATAATCAGGGTTTTCCATTACCATTGGTGGGGGAATACAAGCACATACTTGCCCCGCTCGGGCTCGCGCTTCCTGTGTCACACAGGATACTTCTGATTTTTGGGGCTGAGCTCGACAGTAAGTTCAGGGGTTAGGGTTAGGGTTAGGTTACAAGATCTGCTTCATCCAATAAGTGGCCTCCTTTTGGCAAGTCCCATGTTCCACAAAGGTCAAGCCGAAAATCAGAAGTAGCTAAGCAACAGGGAAGAGAGAGCAGGTCAATATGTTCTGTTTTCTTTTTCTGTCCCAGACGTGTGTGTGTGTGGGGGGGTTCTTATTTATTGGGACCCCTTTAATGAAGAAGTCAACCCTCTTTGTGGAAATATTGCAGTCATTTGATGCAGTGTGTTGTTTCCATAGGATCACAGTCCAGAGAGCAGAGGAGGGTCTGGTTTGCGGATGGCATTTTACCAAATGGGGAAGCCGCTGATGCAGGAAAAGTGAGCGCAGCCCCTGCAGCCGGAAACCTGACAGTATCCCATGACACCAACAAGTCCTCCCCGAGCAACTCGCTGTCAGCAGAGGTAAGGTCACACTGCAGAAAAGCCTATAGGGCGCACATACTCTGCAATCTGTAGGAAGATCATTATCACTGACCCGGCAGAACGTGAGAGCTGACATCTGCAGTTTGTCCCCTCTCCTCCATCTTTGCCTTTATGTTGTAGACAGAGAACACATCAGGCTTCTGTGGAAGTATAACTCAGGTCGGAAGTGCAATGAATCTTATACCGGAGGATGGGCTTCCCCCTATTCTTATCTCAACTGGAGTTAAAGGAGGTAATTTTGTGATTCAATTATTACATCCTTAAAGGGGAGTCTACATGAAACCCCTTCTGATGGGCATAAAGTGGACTTTGGGGATTGACCCTACAAGCTGTCCTGCAAGTATTGTGCCAAGTATTGTATTCCTTTACCCCTTCATCCACCTGTTAGCGTACCGGCATCTTAAAGGGGTTGTACCAAGTTTCCAAGTTATCCTTTATTCACAGGATACCAAGCTGAGCGGTTATGACCCCCAGAGAACACGGGGGCCCCGTTCAGGAACAATTTTTCAACACTCCCATAGTATTGAATAGAGCGTCAGATCTGTTTCTCATCCATTAGTGAGAATGGACCCTCTTCTCATGATTGTGTGGATCCCAGCAAGAGAGACCCTTATTAATTAGCCGGCTTTCCCCTTTAAAGCAGTACAACTATCCCTATATTGCCTGTAAAGTCGCATAGTCCATTCATAAAGTTGACTCACTATCTATGCAAGCGAGTCCGATCATCGTCCTTCCTTTCAGCCGAGTCATGTATATTTATGTCCATTCAGCTCATTTCTCCCTCCCTTGGGACTGGGACACGCTGGCCGTGTGACACACTGAAATGAATTCCCAAGGTAGGGGTGTATGACATAGCTGATTTCTCTTCAGTGAGTCACACAGTCAGCGTTTCTCTTATTCCTGAGGCAGGGGCGAATAATGTAGCAGAGCCAAATTCACTTCGCTTAAGAAAAAGCAGGTCCTTTGTGAATCGGGAAGCAAACAGCCAGAAAACTTTACAAGCGTGTGGAGGAACAATACAGGGATAGTTGCAGTGCTGTATAATTGCAGTTTCCAAGGTAGTTTGGTTTATCTGACTGGTTCCCTTGAAGCACCCCATACTAGATGAAGTTTAGGTGCACATACTTGACCTGTGCTCCATTTATTTCTTTGGGGCTTCCAGGATGGCTTATAAGAAGGCTATCCTATAAGTCCTATAGAAGAGAATTTAGAAGAGACTTGTTCCCCTCTGCCACATTTAATCCTAATTCACTTGGGATCCTAAACCTCAAGTGAGAAAACACTTAGGATAAGTGTCTATGATTACAGAACCCCTTTGGGTTCTGATGGGTCATAGGTATTACATTTCCAGACAACCCCTTACAAGTGGTTAATTGTCATATTTCTTCCCTTAGATTATGCCGTGGAAGAACGTCCCTCCCAGATGTCCGTCATGCAGCAACTAGAAGATGGAGGACCTGACCCATTAGTATTTGTCCTGAATGCAAATCTTTTGGCAATGGTGAAGATTGTGAATTGTACGTCATGTTGTGGAGTCTGAAGTGTTTATGGAGAGAGGTCACAGCAAAGCTCTGTGGCTCCAGATCAGTCGCCCATCAGAATTTAGTGATACTAGTTCTACATCAAGACCCCTATAACTATAACTGAGTTTACAGTGGTTACCGCACAGTAGATATTTAGCAGCTATCCACATGGTGAAATTCGGAAGGGGCATTTGTTTTTTTGATCTGGAATCGTGTTTTTTCATCCAGATTTTTTTCAAATGTAATATTTGCATCTAGGATTAATCGCAAGAACTTGTTTGCCCCCCGTCCCGCTCGTGTGGCTTTGGTTGTAAATATTATTTTGCTGCCCACTAATGTACTTCACTATATTTCCTTATCTGTTCTGCCCAAATGTTTAAAGGGATTATCCAGGGGTTGAAAAACTTGTCTACTTTTATCCAAAAACAGCACCACCCCTGATCATGGCTTTATATTACAGCTCAGCTGTATACAGATAAGTGGTGGGTTGTAATACCAGCACCTACCATGATCAGGTGTGGCGCTTTTTTTGGAAGATATCAGCCATGTATTTAAATCTGTGGACAACCTCTTTATTAACTTTACTCCGTGAAGTGTGTTGGTAGTAAGTAGTCGGGGTGATGTCTCTGCTCACCTTCTGCAGATGTCAACAGGAAGTGTTGGTGTTTCACCACCAAGGGAATGCACGCCGTGGGCCAAGCCGAGCTGGTCATCCTCCTGCAATGTCTGCCGGATGAGAAGTGCCTGCCCAGGGATGTGTTCTGCCACTTTGTGGAGATCTATCAGGAGGCATTGGCAGGTATGTGACGAGATGAAAGTATATGACGTGTGCGGGGGGTTGTGCATTGCCGATATTAAAGGAAATCAACCGTAAAATCCACCATGATAAACCCGGGACATTACTCATAGATCCAGGCACCGGGACTGTGGGATCTTTGGCCTCCTATCTTCTATAATCAACTTGTATAATTACGCTGCAGTTTCACGGGCTGTTACGCTGTGCAGGATCACTTCTCCCTCCCTTCTCCCTGCCTACTGTAATCTTTCACAGTTTTATAATGGACGGTTTGCACGTCAAAGTTTATGGTGTGCAGCAGTCTTGAGATCCTACACCAGTAATATGTCCAATGTACAGGCTGTGTACCACGTAGATACAGTGCAATTAATGTTTATTATTAGAAAAACAGTGTTCAAGAGAACTTTTTGGCAGAAATGTCTGCTGGAACACTGTTTTATTGCTATACATTAATTGTATTGTATCTACGTACGTGGTGTATACGTACTCTCAGTGGAAGGAGGGAAAATACTGCGCAGTTTGAAAGCCTGTGAAGCTACAGTACGGAGGGGCTGGAAATGCTAAATTCTGTCTGCATATATTTATCTATATACAGTATGCAATTTGTTCCTGAGCGCGCCCTAGTGGTGGCTGTAGGAAGTAAAAGATGTATTATACCAGGGTTGTCTGATGTGTAAAACGCACACTGCTTAAATGTCATTTCTACTTTTCTCTTTCCTGTTTAATAAACATCGGTAGGACCTACACTGATTGAAAAGTGATCCCCTTAGGAAGAATACCATTTACAAATGGAAATTATTATAATATCCCCCTTTTTGGTACAGAAGTTTTGGATTTCTGTATCTGAGAACCGACCCCTTTGCAGATATCTTATTAAATGATTGACTTAATATTTAGACCTGTTCTCTACATTGTGCCTTTTTACTTCCGCATTACTATTCATTGATCCCATCTGTGTTTGCCTTGTTCCCAGGTAACATGATAGGTAACTTGGGGCACTCATTTGTCAGCCATAGCTTCTTAGGCAGTAAGGAACATGGAGGATTCCTGTATGTTATACCCACCTACCAGTCCCTGCAAGACCTGGTCCTACCTGCACAGCCCTACTTATTCGGGATCCTCATTCAGAAATGGGAGACACCATGGGCCAAGGTTTTCCCCATGCGGCTGATGCTTCGCCTGGGAGCAGAGTACAGATGTGAGTAGACACATAGTAAGTGTCAGGCCAATTCATCTATAGAACTGATCATTGCTGATTGTGTGATGTGCTTTGTTTTTTGTGCAGTGTACCCCTGTCCGCTGTTCAGTGTCAGATTCAGGAAGCCGCTATTCGGGGAGACGGGACACACAATCATTAATGTCTTGGCTGTGAGTATCCGCTCTGACCTGATTCATTATCATGTTCTCCACAATTCTACACTAAGGACAGGCCATGATTTGTAAGGGTCAAACTTTTGAAACATTTGCTTTTTAAAGGGATGTGATACTCCAGCAAATATTGTATCCCCTTTATTATTAAACGTACATATCACTATACTCTTAGAAGAGACTGTGTCTGGTACTACAGTTCTGTGCAGCTCAGATGCATTTGCTTTAAAGGAAATCTACCATGGAAATCCACTATGATAAACCAGGAACAATTACTCATAGATCCAGGCACCATGACTGTGGTATCTTCTTATATTTATTCTCCATGGGCTCCTTCCTTCCTAAAATTAACTTTTATAATTATGCTAATGACCCAGAAGGGCTCTGGGGGACACTAACAGAGCCCCTCTGTGCTATAGCTTCACAGGCTGTTACACTGTGCAGGAGAACCCCTCCCAATGTGTGGGGTTACATCAGGCAGAGGGAGGATGGTAATGCTGAGGGAGCAGTGGGTGGGGGAAACAGTACAACAGCCTGTGAAACCAGAGCATGGAGTGGGCATGGAGCAGCATGTATAGGGGATAGCAAGCAGTTGTTGACACTAGTTCTGCAGAATGGGGCTACGATTTGTGGCTGGATATCAATCCCCTTAAAAAAAACTTCTCCATAATGATGTTGAGATCTGGACCCTTCACTGCGGTAAAAAAGGAGGGTATCCTATATGTCAGGGGTGGCACTCGGAGACCTCCCTGTGGGCACGTGGACTGTTTTCCAGGCACAGAGTTTGCCAGACATGCCATCTTCCTGCAGTCTGCCTGGGACCCTGAGAATAGTGAGAAGGTGTGATTAGGGTCAGTTTAGAGCTCATAGAGAATGTCTTCGGACAGTATTGGGGCACTCGGACAGTTATGTTACTGCCATGTTGACACTATGGGAAAAGTTATTGGGTTTTGGGTCACATTTTGAGCACTTGATCTTGAAAAAGTTCGCCACTGCTATATGTATTAGACTTGTATTCATTAGCACCAAAATATTCATTTAATCTTCATAAGAGACCAGATACTCTCTATCCCTTTTATTACTTTTTTGCAATTTTATTTTAAAGGATTTTCGAAATTATCAGTACACACTGCCGGTCGTCGAGGGCTTGGTAGTTGATATGGAAGTCCGGAAAACCAGCATCAAGATTCCCAGCAATCGATACAATGAGGTATATGCAGTTTCTTCACTTGTTTAATGCGCACACGGGTTGTATCTTATCCACTTCAGCTGTTCTTGTGATGGGAACAAGTTCCTTGTTATAGAAGTTCATTGTCATAAGGGAAGGAGGGGAGTCTTTAAAATGTGGCCAAAATTTCAACTCAAAGTTCTCCAAAGTGTTCAGAAAATCTTTGCTTACTACTTATAATTTGTCACACAGAGCTTGGCAGGGCCGGTGTCAGGTATAATTCGGCAAACCGCCCAAACAAAACTTGCTCTCACCTTCTGATGCCCTTCCCCCGCAGATGCTTTTCCATACATCGTGGCTCCAGCATCGGCTCAGTCTCCACACGTGGTCCGTTGCAGGCACCCGAAGGTCAGCAGCTCGCTGACCTCATAGTGAGTGCCGGTGCCTCTGTATAACAATTCATGGAGGCGGCAGCCTCTGTATAACTATTCATGGAGGCTGCAGCCTCTGTATAACTATTCATGGAGGCTGCAGCCTCTGTATAACTATTCATGGAGGCTGCAGCCTCTGTATAAC
>WNYA01004804.1:0-17279 GCA_019512145.1 Engystomops pustulosus | reverse complement strand
TGCACACCTACACTGCTCCCTGCACACCTATACTGCTCCCTGCACCCCCTACACTGCTCCCTGCACACCTACACTGCTCCCTGCACACCTATACTGCTCCCTGCACCCCCTACACTGCTCCCTGCACACCTACACTGCTCCCTGCACACCTATACTGCTCCCTGCACCCGCTATTCTGCTCCCTGCACACCTATACTGCTCCCTGCACCCGCTATTCTGCTCCCTGCACACCTATACTGCTCCCTGCACCCGCTATTCTGCTCCCTGCACCCCTATACTGCTCTGTGCACCCCCTATACTGCTTCCTGCACCCCTTATACTGCTCCCCCTTCCCTTTTATTATCTTCCAGCATCATTTGGAAGTCTGCGATCATTTACATTTCCACTTTCTTTAATGATCTTGGAAATTAGTTTTTTTTTTTTTTTTTTTTACATTTCCTTTTAGTGATGGTTGTCAGCGAGATAAAGAGTAAAGGATCTAATCTTAGCCACGAGATGTAAAGTAATGCAAATAGCATCGGTCTGACACCCTGATGAAGTGCCTGGTGTTATAGGATCATCAACCTGTCCGACTTCTCCTATTCCGAGATACCAGGATGCCGACTGTCTCCGGTCCTGGGACTGGGCACAACTTTGTATCCGAATATTGGAGACAAAACTCCAGGGGGCTGCACTTTTCATAGCGTAATGTATTGTTATTAAGATCATTCGGAGGGTTATAGTTACCAGCGCAGGGAACCAGTCACTGTACACAAGATAGGGCATCAATCTTCTGTGTTTCACCAAAAGTAATAAAAAAGTAGAAGTGATGTGTTCCTCACACTGCTGTTTTCTGAGCTCTCTCCAATGATCTACAGCCCCTTCCCTCTGCTCTGCTGTAAGATATAACCAGAATCCTGGTGCAGCCTTTACTCAGAGCAGAGAGGAGAGAGAGCTGAGGACTAAACACATACACAAGGGCCTGATTACACATATCTCCAGGGACCATACATAAACGGGGGCGGATAAGGCGGCCATGAGCCTTGGGCTCTATGAATATTATAGCCCCTACAAGTCTGGAGTCACTTCCTACGTCTGGTACTAGAAGCTTCTTGGAGAATGGAGGATGTGTCCCATCTGGCCGCTTTCAATCTGTGGCTTCAGGACCATTGGAGGACCATCAAAAGTCCTGAAATGGCTCTTGTGTACATGTGTAGTGAGAGCAGGACCAGATGTATGAGGATTCCATGGAGAAGGTCCTCCTCAGTATCAAATTTGGTGGGTGGTTTGGGTGGCCATTGCTCCCTGGACGATTTGGGCTCCACGCTTCCTCCCAAACCGCTACTGTACATAGCACTGGCTGCAGTCTTTGTGGTCATGACACCTTCCCTTTAAATTAACCCCCAAAAATATGACTTCCATTGATAAAACGACTAGGGGCCGCTGTGTGAAAAGACATCACCATTATAAGCTTGGGGTTATGGAAACAGTCAAGAAGTTTGGGAATCTATAAATTACAGTGTAGACACTTGCACTCATCCGCAGCCAATGCTCCATCTTATCTTTTCTTATATGGACCAGAGATTAGCAGCCAAATCTGTGTCCCCAGGGATGTCTGTGCAGTGTATAGAGCCCCGGGATATGTGATACCCCTGGATTTGACATATGATGGCCATCTATTGCTATATGTAGATGTCCTGCGGTATATAGAGCCCTGGGGGTATGTGGGGTACCCCTATATTATATATATGATTGCCACCTATTTCTATATGTAGCTGTTCTGCAGTGTATGGAGCCCTGGGGTATGTGGGGTACCCCTATATTATATATATATGATTGCCACCTATTTCTATATGTAGCTGTTCTGCAGTGTATGGAGCCCAGGGGGTATGTGGAGTACCTCAAGATTAGACATATGATTGCCACCTATTGCTATATGTAGACATCCTGTGGTGTATAGAGTCCTGGGGGTATGTGAGGTACCCCTAAATTATATATATGATTGCCACCCATTTCTATTTGTAGCCATTCTGCGGTATACAGAGCCCTGGGGGTATGTGGAGTACCTCTAGATTAGACATATGATTGCCACCTATTGCTATATGTAGCCGTGCTGCGGTATACAGAGCCCTGGTGGTATGTGGAGTACCTCTAGATTAGACATATGATTGCCACCTATTGCTATATGTAGCCGTGCTGCGGTATACAGAGCCCTGGTGGTATGTGGGGTACCTTAGATTAGACATATGATTGCCACATATTGCCTATATGTAGACGTGCTGCGGATACAGAGCCCTGGTGGTATGTGGAGTTACCTCTAATTAGGACATAGGATTGCCAATATGCTGCTATATGTAGCCGTGCTGCGGTTATACAGAGCCCTGGGGTATGGTGGAGTCCTCTAGATAGAAATATGATGCCACCTATTGCTTATGTAGCCGGTGGGTATACAGAGCCCTGGTGGTATGTGGAGGACTATAGATAGACATATGATTGCAACCTATTGCTATATGTAGACATCTGGTGGTGGATAGAGCCCGGTGTATGTGGGGTACCCCTAGAGTGGACATATATGTAGCCGTGCTGGCAGGTACAGAAGCCCCGTGGCGCTCAAGGAGTTATGTACGTGGCGTTGGGTGAAGATTAGGGATCGGGATTCACCGGAGGGCCTGTATTTAAATAATGGAAAGAGAATTGTAGTTAGAATGACATTAATAATGGAGCAGAAGGAAGGTCGGGAGGAAACAGATGTTATACGCAGGAATGGCTCAGCCGACGGTTTAAAAGATTTAAAATGCAGAATTCCGCCCCGCTCGCTAGGAATCACATCCCCCAAAACCAGAGGACAGGCAATTGTGTCTCCTGCAGACAAAAAAAAACAGCACTCTCCCCTGACGCCGGAAAATAAGGTGAAACAAACTAAGGTTATCTATATAATATAATGGGGGTCATTTTACTAAGGGCTCGATTCGCGTTCTCCCGACTTGTTACCCGAATATTTCCGATATTTGCGCCGTTTCCCATGTATTGCCCCGGGATTTGGCGTCACGCGATCAGATTGTGGCGCATGGGCGCTGGCATGCACGCGACGGAAATCGGGGGGCTGGCCGAACGAAAACCCGAGGGATTCGTAAAAACCGCCGCATTTAAAAACGGGGGAAAAAATGTGTCGCGGAGCTTGCCACTTACCTTCATCAGCCCGGCTCGGTGATATTCCAGCGCGTTCCGATGCTTTCAGCGCAGCAGCGGCCACCTGCGTGAACGGCGGAGCCGGATACTACCTTATTAATCCTGCGGACCCGAATCCACCGCAGAGAGAACGCGCCGCTGGATCGCGAATGGACCGGGTAAGTAAATCTGCCCAATGGTGTAGAATTCTTAACCTTTCCCCTCTGTCATTTTTTCGACCCCCCCCACCCCACCCAAGAAATACAAACACTTGAGAAACATAGGTTTTCTAATAGAAGTTCCTCTGTATTCTCTGGCGGAAATGAAATCATTTGATAGTTGGGGTTTACCATTTCTTCTCACAGAAAGGGGTGTACAGGCAGTCCCCATACTAGACATTCAATACAGGGACACCCTAGAATTACAAGTAGACGCACCCCTTCGTTTTAAAACGCCCCGCCCTCTGCTGTGACCTCTGGTGACCTCTCTCGGATGCTTTATATGTCCAGTGTGCAACTTAAGTACAGCTTGTAAGAGTTGCTGTAATAAGCTTATTGATAATCCTTGGTCCAATTAGCGGCAAAATTTTTGAAATCTCACATTTGTCAGGGCAAAAAAAAAAAAATTTTTTCGTACTAGAACCTACAATGATAAAATACAGTTTCGATTACATACAATATCAACTTAAGAACAAACCTAATGGCACCATCTGACGTAACCGGGGAGCTTGTAGTGCTCTCCCACTGAGTGGATGGTGGCTCAGGCTTGTGTCGCATTCGCCTATCTACTGGTAAAACACCCAACAATTCAATTTTAGCGGCTTAATTGTAACTAGAGGCGAAGAGCAGCCATCAAATAGACTTGTTGGGAGGGAGATGTGTGTGAAGAAGCATTAATTATATTATGTGGGCGATTGAGGACACTTCCCAGGTAGCATACTGAGGAGAAACCCTACAATTCGGAGTATTAAATCTATGTGTCAGAGTCCTGATGACTACTAAACAACATCCAGAAAGGTCTGATATGACACATCCTCCAGTGCCTACCCCTTTAATCTATCAAATAAAAAACTGTGACTTCTGCCGGTTGTTCCCGACTGCTGATGACGCCTGTCCTGACCTTCCTTCGCCAGACCATGACTCTGCTCCGGCACGTTTCTGGATACTTAGAATTGGACCAGAGCGTCGAAGCAAGTGGCGCCCCTGTGGAGCCGACTGGTGGGTTCCGACTGCAGCAAGGTCAACCCGCTTTGTGGCGGAGGCTCTGCGGATAGGGTGACAGAACCCGCCAATGGTTTCGCTTACGTTACGATCGTCGTTGGTTCAGGGTCGACGACCCCCTGATCCATGCGCAGAATCTTCTTATATCTGTTTCCAGGGCCTCCTTCCTTCCAAATCAACTTTTTTAGTAATTTGATGTTTATGAGCCAGCAAGGTAGTGGGTAGGTTGCGGTGTTGTTACAGAGCCCCTCAGATTGCTGTAGCTCATGGGTTGCTGCTACACTGTTCCCTGATGATCATCCACAGCGGTGGAGGAGGCCAGTAACCGCCCAGAGGCACCTCTGGTTTAGCTTAATTTTAAAAGTTGATTTTAGAAGAAGGAGGCAGTGGATAACTATATAAGAAGATTACCACAGTCCGGTGACCTGGATCTAGGAGGTAATGTCCCTGAGGTTTATCAGATGGTTCTGATATGTATTTTCGTTAAGTCTTGCAAGGGATTCTGGAACTTTGTTAAGTAAGAGAAAATGGTCAGAGAGGTAATTGGGTACTGCAATTATTATGCTAATTAAAAGGTATAAGTAAGTGATAGATAACAGTGGTGGGGGTGGGGGGGGTGGGTTGATAAATTTGTATAATTTGATTTAACTCGACTGTGATAAATGACCTTTATGGAGGGCCACGGGTTTTGTGGGCTGTCATGGGTTCAGCACTACAGCCTCTGCAGATGGGGGACTCTGGTTCAAGTCCCAGCGGTCAACATTTTTTGAAACGTGTTATAGTTCTCTGATGTTTGCTTGTGGGTTACCTCGGGTCCTCCCGTGTCTGCCACACACTCCAAAACATACTGGTCAGATTGATGAGGATTGTGGAGACCCATTGGGACAGGATACTGTTGGTAAGCTCTGTGAGCGCAAGGTGTAATTGGTTGCCTATATAAATAAAGAATTATTATTTGATTCATGACCTCATACGTCGTGTAAGATGGGTTGATGCACAGGCTGCAGAGATCGCCGGAGATGCTGAGTGAATGCATGGCTGCTACCACTGTAACGAGACATCACAATGAACTCCTGTTAATGTATTGATGATAACTATTAGAGCACTTTGTATGTGCCGGGAAGGTAATCCTTCGCCTAGGGGAGCATCAGATCCATCTCTTAATAGTGGCCGCACATGTCGGGCTGGCGAGCTTACCCATGATCTGTGTGTCAGATTATAACAACGTTTTACAACGGGCCAAATTTTTATTTGGGAATATAATAGGTTCATTTGATACCAATAAAGGCAGGGAGAATGGACGGTTTATTCCGGGGTGCCAAGTGGGGATAAGGAGAACAAAATAAAGGAATAAAATTATACATATGGGGTCAGCAAAAGGGGGCGCCACATTAAATATAAGCCCACTAGTTATAACAAAATAGGTATTGATATTGGGTAGAAGTAGCGCCCATTCCAGTATGATGTATAGCATTAGACCCAGGGTGTGTATACTTTTGCAACTGAATATTGTATCTATTGCTTCGATGTGGTATAGGGATTTTCTATTCCAGATTGTAGCTTCACACTGCTGTGCTCTCTTTAGCCATAGTAGGAATGTCCATTAGAGACCTTTGTGTACGTGTAGTAGCAGCAGGACGGGTTAGATATGGATTTATAATTTCAGGATGAGCTTCTCCACGTGCTATGGGGGGCGTGCATCACCACTGCTGTGCTCTGTTGCTGTCATTATCCAGGGTTAGGAATTGTCCCTAGAGATGTTGTGCAATCAGACCGGCCTGTTATATGTTAGTTAGGCAAAAGGACTGGTAGTATGGATTCATATTTCAGGATTTAGGATTATAACAAAGGTGAAAACGCCGTTTCGACGGCCCCAGGGGATGCGAGGGAGGCAAGGGGGCGCTGCGGAGTGATGGGAGGCGGGAAAGGCATAAAAAAAAAAAAAAAAAAAATTAACTCCGGAGCTCATACCCAACCAACAGGCGACTCGGGAGAGGCCTTGGGGGGCGGGCGGGGTGGGGGGGGTGGGGGGGGGGGGGGGAGCATTGTCCTCACACTGCTGGGCCTTTGCTCTCATCAGTCATCGTTAGGGAACTGTTCTCTAGAGAGATGGTAATCGACCCTTTTTTGTGTATGTTGTAGTGACACAGGACTGTGAGTATGGATTATATTCCAGGATTGAGTTCACACTGCTGTGCTATTCTTTAGCCATGTAGGAATTGTCCCTCTTAGAGACCTGTGCGTATGTGGTTAATAGCAGGCAGGAATGTAAGATAGGGATTTTATATTCCAGGATTGTGCTTCTCCAAGTGCACTGGGAGCATGTCCCTCACACTGCTGGGCTCGTGCTCCCATCATCACATGTTAGGAATTGTCCCTAGAGAGATGTGCAAATCAGACCTTTGTGTATATGTAGTAGCAGCAGGACTGTTATATATGGATTTAGATTTCAGGATGGTTAGCTTGTTGTCCTCACACTGCTGGGCTTTTGGCTTTTTGCAATTTACTGCTTCACGTAAGAAAAGCTATGTATTTCTTCCAGACGAACCATAGCGCCTTAATGGTTCGAGCCAACACTACAGGCTGTGTTGGTGCATATCCCACTTATGAGTCTGGAATGTTCCTCTAATAATTAGGGTTTGCAAAAATAGATACAATGCATCAAGCGCCTGCTCTGATAGGGAATAATAAAATCCTGAACTCTGTCCCCATCTATAAATGCGATTATCCACCAGACTGACCTTCCACGTTTCTTGTTGATTTTGAAACTCTGTTCATTAAGTCAGATTTCTGTGACATTTACTATCCACTAAATGAGCATCCTGGGCAATACGCACCGCTAGCCACAGGACACAACAGATTTTGGAAGGAAAATTGGAAAGATCGTGCGGGAAGGGATTGGGATGGGATTAGATGTTTTCCCCAATATAAGATAAAGTACGCCGATAGTTGTAAGAAACAGTAAGAGTAAGAAAGAGGGAGAAGAAGTGAGTGGAGAAAGTAGCGGGAGGGAGAGAAGAAGAGGGTAGGAGATGTGAGGAGAAGATGAAAATTGGCAGGAGAGGGATAACCAGCGGGAGGGAGGAGAGGAAAGGGATAAGTGGGATATAGAGGAAAGGATAATCCAGGGGAGGGAAGGGAAGAGGGAAGGAGCGGAGTAGAGATGGAGAGGAAGTAGAGATAATAGAGAAGAGAAGCCCGCCAGAAGATGGGGAAATTATAAGAGGAAAAGAGGGAAAAAGTAGAGTTGCATTAGTTGATGAAAAAGAAGAGAAGAGATGGCAGATGTAGAAGAGAGTGAGAAGTGGAAATTGAAAAGGGTAACAGCAGGCGGATAGACAAAGAGGAGAGGAGATAAGAGGGCAGGAGAGGGGCCAGAGAGAAGAAGAAAAAGAGGAGAGAATGTAAGAGAAGAGTAAAAGAGTGATAAGGAAAGCAGAGAAGAGGGGAGGCGAGGTGGAGAGTGGGAGCTGGAATGAGGAGAGAAAGGAAGGAGGAACATTAGAAGAAATGGAAAGCAAGAACGGAGAATGAAAAAAGAAGTTGGGGAAGGAGAGAAGAAACGATTAGGAGGAAAGAAAAGAGAGAAGTGGAGATGAGAGGAGCAAAGAGTAAAAGGGGAAGGAGAGGAGCCAAAGGTTGAGAGAAGAGAAGGCAAAACGAAAGGAAACCGAAAAGGAAGGAGAGGAAAGGAGAGAAAATATGGAAAAGGTTAACAGCAGGAGGATAGACCAGAGGAGAAGAGTGGGAGAGGAGATAAGAGGGCAGAGCGTGGCGACAGAAGAACAGAAAAGAAGAATGAAAAGGGAGAGAATGGAAAGGAGAAGAGAAAAGAGTGATAAGAGAGCAGGGAGAAGGAGAGTGGGAGGTGAAGAAATGAGAGAAGAGGAGGCATGAGGAGCATAGAAGAAATGAGGAAGGTTAAAAGAAGTGAGGAAGGTGAGAAAAACAGACAAAATAGGAGCCAAAAGATTGGAAGTAGAGAAAACTAAAAGGGAGGAGAGGAAAGAGAGAGAAGAACCAACTGAAGAGAAGGAGAGGGAAGAAAAGTTAGTAAAAGAGAAATGAGAAAAGAGTTAGTAAGGAAAGGGTAGCAGAAGGACCGAGATAGGAAGGAGGGGAAATTAGGGCAAAGCAGGAGTAAAGAAGAGGAGAGGATTGAGAGGAGGGGGAGGAAAACACAGAAAGAGAAGAAAAGAGAGGAAATAACTATAAGGTTTGAAAAAGGATCTCGAAAAGGGTCTGAACGTTGCACTTGGGCTAATAAAGCTCCCTCAGTTTGTTCACATTCAATTTGGAGTGCAGTATCTTTCTTTTTGGATAAGGTTTAGTACATGATGTGTCACCTATTGGTTTCCCAGAACCTTAAATAATATTATGAATAAAATCATTAAAAAGCATCAGTTCTTCTCAGAAAAACTATGAGTGTAAGATTGCCTCTATGTAACAAAAGAGCTAGTAGTAGTAACAAGTAGTAGAGTAAACATATGAGATTGTGGTTCACTACTTTCTATAATATTTACATACATTGACAGTGGGTATGGAAAGTACTACGGACACCTTCACATTTTTTTTCCCTCTATTTGTTTCATGCAGCCAATAGTAAATCAAAAAGATTTATTTTTCTGCTCATTTATGTACATTCTCCCCCCATCTTTGCGGTTGCTTCCGCGGTGCATCTTATAAGTGCAGCTATTGCAGTGCTCAAACAGAAGTATGTATACCAGAATGTAGCATTATTAAATAATGACCATGCACCCATCATCATTCAGGATCATCTTCAGGGCACACCGGACCGGCAGCTCACCAGGACTCAGATTATCCCATCCTCAGGTATGGTCTACTAAATTATGCACCAAACGTCCCAGCAATCTCTTGAAGCATTGTTTTCTCTGACATCTTTCATGTTTATGTATGTGTGAATGCAATCTAGTTCCTCTATCTTTGCCCTCTTAGCACCTGGTAGTAATTTAGGTGTAATAAAGTTCAGAGTACAGTCATAGCTGACCATGGTCTTACCAGGTAGAAATTCCTTGTCAGCTGCAGATATTTAAGTGCACAAACAGAATTATACCAGAAGGTAACCAGAAGGATACAAGGGACGTTATCGGTAAAGAACTTGTCTAATCAAAATGATATCTGAAAACAAGTTATACCATTACCTCTTTCCTCCGCACCTACTCGGAATTGTAGTGGTACTTAGAAAAGAGCACTGTATAGATGGTTACCTGAGATGAATTGGCTATGGCCCCTTTTGACCTTAAAACCTCCACCCTTACGCCTGCGACACAAACTTGGCATTCTTACCCTACAGTCATGTTAACCTGTAATGTGCTGGATAATGTATGGTCCTATAAACATTGCTTTACCAAAAAAACTAGGCAACATTAAGAACGCACCACTCAAAGTGTATTAGGACTGTAACGTTAAGCCCATCCTTACTGGTGTAATGCTGGACATATTGTATAAAAAAAATCCCCCCCCCCCAAGGGATCAATAAAGTAGTAAATGTATTCGTAAAAAAAGAAATGTAGTTTTTGCTAATCTATTAACTCCAGGTGAAGTTAAGAGGAACAAGAACTTCTTAAAACGGTCAGATTCTGAGTGGTCGTAAACATCAGTACCGTTGTTGCATTTACAACGTACAATTATATACAAAGTAATCTCCAACCCAACTCAATTCATGTATCTCTGCATAACTAAATGTCTCTTACTGAAGAGATTCCAGAATCGCCCTTTAAGGAGTCTGTCACTTTAAACTTCACCGAGAATTCGAACTTACCAGGAGCAAAACGCTTGCACTTGGTTACAGAATCATGGATGGGAAATATAGCCATTAACCTTTCTCTACAAGCCATTGCACAATTTGGAGAGCAGCGTGTGTTCCCTAGTCACTCACACTCCACACGGCTCTAAAAGCCAGACTCCTCTCTGTAATGTCTTCTCATGGAGTTACAGCGAAGGAAGCTCATTGGGGGTCATTTAATGAACGGCCCCCGATTCGAGTTTTCCCACGTGTTACCAGAATTATTTCCGATTTGCGCCATGGTACCTGAATGCCCCGGGATTGTGGCGCACGCGATCGGAATTGTGGCGCCATCGGCGCCGGGCATGCGCGCGACGGAAATCGGGGGGGACGGGCCGAACGAAAACCCGACGTATTCGGAAAACCGCCGCTTAAAAACCGAAAAAGTGTCGCTTGGGGAGGACGCGCTTACCTTCACCTGTCGAGGGGTGCATTCCGGCGCGATGAGATGCGACTGTTAAGAGCAAATAGAGCAGCGACACTGGTGGACGGAGGCGGAAACTACTTCTTAAATCCCGGCCGGACCTGAATCCAGAGCAGAGACAACGCGCCGCTGGATCGCGAATGGACGGGTAAGTAAATCTGCCCCATGGTGTTAATCTGAAGCCCTGACTGATTCCCCAATTTCCATGGTCTTGATATAGTCCGTTAATCTGTAGCAAATTTACTATACTGCAAATCTACAAAGAGTGTAGAAAACAACTGCTGCTGTAAATAGCATGGGCTGTAAGGGAAACAAAAGGAACACGGATAACACCCGACCAAACCCGGATCAACCAAACATGCAGATAGGAGCCCGGGAGAGCCCCGTCCCCCCCAATGAGGGGCAGCAGTCACTACCAGGCACAGAGACCACCCTGACCCATATACTAATTCAGACACGTTACAACATGGACACATGATTGCATAATAAATCATCCATGGGGACCAGGGGGGGCGCTGTTTCTTGATAAAATTAATCTTTCAGATGAAGTCCTCACTGGACCTTTATTAGGTGTTGTAATAGGCGACCTGGACCTCTGAACTACACTGAGCTCTGATCCTTGGTGTAATGTGAGAATGCTCTCCGGGGGACAGTCAGATAAATCCTCTTATTGATTGATGGGTCTCGGGGGGTTGTTGTTGTATGTTTGTAATTAGGCTTCCCTCAGGACAGGGAGTAATTAAGGCTTCAGGGGCACGTGTGATAATTCACTTCCAGTCTTGCGTAGTCTTGGTATACCGGTAGCGCTTCTTAATTACGTTGTTTTCTCGTTTGGCCGTAATCTGTTCACCTTATCCATGGTCTGAACACGGGGGAGGAGCTCTGTCTGCCGATCAATCGCTGGCACAGTATGGAAAAATGACAAATTCTCATTTGGTGGATGGAGACGGACCGGTGGGCATTTTCAAGGATATGATCAAAACGATAAGGGGGGAATTGTTCTTTTTGTAATAGAACATTTTGTCCATGTTGCAAATGACATTGCCAAAAAGAGACAAGGCGGATATAGAGGAAAGGCTAAGGGTGTCATACACCCACATTAGGTTGAATTTGCTGATTTGGGGTGAACTGGCAAACAATGAATGTTTGGGAGGCTTCTAACTTCTCCCAACAACAAATATGGAGGACAGGAGATTTGCTGGATTTCAAAGTACCTTACATTTGCAGAAGCCTGGAGCAGGAGTAGCTCAAAGCGAGTTGGAACGAGCATGTGTATCAGGAGATCAAGTACTGACAGCTTTTGGAAATTTTTCGGATATGCAGCCAAATGTCTTTTTCCTCGTGCAGTTTTCCACCTGCAGGCTCATCTGTAATTCTCAGTTGTCTCAGAGCCGGTGGCTGGAGCCGGATGGATTAGGATTGCTCCCATACACTGCCACAGAGGGTGGATACTAAACTACACCCACTTCTCTCACTTGACTCAGAACCATCATCAGACCCACATTGGACATTATATGACCTGTTGTATTTGCAGTGTGTAGCAGTTTTCCCCTCGTAGCCTCTTTGCTGTAATCTCAGGTGTCTCAGAGCCGGGTTTGGTTGGAGACTGGCTTGGGCTAGGATGTCTCCCATACATGCACACAGGGGAGAATCTACTCCACACTTCTCTCATTACTTCAGAACCATCATCAGAACCACATGGACATTATATGACCGTAATCTGCAGTGTTGTAGCAGTTTTCCCCTCTGTAGCCCTGTCTGTAATTCTCAGGTGTTCAGAGCTGGAGGGCGGAGGACTGGTGACTAGGAGGTCTCCCGACAATGCCACGAGGGGAAGGATAATCTACTACACACTCTCTTCACTTACTCAGACCATCATCAAACCACATTGGACATTATATGACCTGTATCTCTGCCAGTGTGTAAGCATGTTTGCCCTCGAGCCTCATTGTCTGTAATTATCAGTGATGTCAGAGCTGAGCTGGCTGGCAGGACTGGCTGCATAGGGTCTCCCATACACGCACACAGCAGGGGATATAGGATAATTACTACAACACTTACTCTCAATTATCAGAACTCATCATTCAGAACCACATTGGACATTATATTGCCTGTATTCTGCAGTGTGTAGAGTTTTTACCCTCTGTAGCCTCTGTCTGTAATTCTCAGGTGTCTCAGAGCCGGAGGTGGAGGACTGGCGGCTAGGAGTCTCCCATACACTGCAAAACATGAGGGGGAATACTACTACACATTCTTCACTTACTCAGAACCAGCTCAGACACATTGGAATATATGACCTGTACATCCTGCAGTTTGCTGAGCAGTGTTTTCCCCATCTGTAGGCATCTGTCTGTAATTCTCAGGTTTCAGAGCGGAGGATGGGCCGGAGACTCGTGCATAGGTGTCTCCATACACTGCACACAGAGGGGTAAATTACTACACACTCTCTCACTTACTCAGAAACCATCATAGAACCACCTTGGAATATATGACTCTGTATTCTGCAGTGTGTAGCCAGTTTTCTCTCGTGTAGCTCGTGCTGTACATTCTAGGATGCTCAGAGCCGGAGGACTGGAGACGGCTGCTGGCTTTTCTCCCATACACTGCAATACAGAGGGGATAGGATCATATACACACTTTCATCACTTCTCAGAACCATCAGAACCAACATTGGACATTATTCACCTGTACCCGCAGTTGTGTGTAGCAGTTTTCTCCCTCTGTATGCCTTGTCTGTAATTCTCAGTGGTTGTCTCAGAGCCGGAGCGTGGGAACGGGGCTATAGGGATGCTCCCATCCACTGCACACAGAGGGGATATCTACTACACACTTCTCTCACTTACTCAGAACAATCCAGAACACACATTGGAACATTATATGACCTGCTTATACTGCGTGTGTGAGCCAGTTTCTCCTCGTAGCCTCTGTCTGTGATTCTCAAGGTATCTCGAGCGGAGGATGGAGCACGGCTGCTAGGATGTTCCCAATTACCATGCACACAGACGGGGAGAAATCTACGTACACACTTCTCTCACTACTCAGAACACCATTCAGGAACCCCATTGGACATTATATGACCTGTATCCTGCAGTGTGTAGCAGTTTCTTCCCTTGTCGCCCTCTGTCGTGTAATTCTCAGGTGTCTTCAGTAGCTGGAGGCTGGAGACTGGCTGCTAGGATGTCTCCCATACAACTGCACACAGAGGAGGTTCTATACATATACTACAACTTCTCTCACTTACTCAGAACCATCATCAGAACCACATTGACATATATGCCTGTATTCCTGCAGTTTGTGTAGCAGTTTTCCCCCTGTAGCTCTGTCTGTTATCTCATGTTGTCTCAGGCCGGAGCTGGAGACCGGCTGCTGGATGTCTCCCATACACTGCACACAGAGGGGATAATCAATACAGCACTTCTCTCACTTACTCAGAACCATCATCAGAACCACATTGGACATTAGATGACATGTACCTGCGGGTGATAGCGTTTTCCACTCTGTAGCCTCTGTCTGTGATTCTCAGGGGGTCTCAGTGCTGGAGGCTGGAGACTGGATGCTAGGATGTCTCCCAGAACACGCAACAGAGGAGGATCATTACTACCACACGCCTCACTTACTCAGAACCATCATCAGAACCACATTGGACATTATATGACCTGTATCCTGCAGTGTGTAGCAGTTTTCCCCTCTGTAGCCTCTGTCTGTAATTCTCAGGTGTCTCAGAGCCGGAGGCTGGAGACTGGCTGCTAGGATGTCTCCCATAGTCTGCATTCATAAAGTAGAAGAGAAATCTGCTCTATAGCATCACAAAGGACATTATAGTGTAGGACTGACCTGTACAGATGTGAGTAAAGCACTGGGGCTGAGATAGAAACTTACTGTTCAGCTCCAGTAGCCTTTGTGCTGGTCTCAGTCCTATCTCTCTCAGTAGCAACATCATTGTCATATAGGAGATTATAGAAAAATGCGGACTTTTACTGATGTGAATGAGGCACTTGGGGGTGAGTTAGACAAATTTTTTTAGTTTTAGTTTAGGTAAGGTACAACCATACAGTTTAGCTCCAACAGCTTCTGTTTGCATCTGTGTCTCGACTATCTCACTCATTATGATCATATAGGACATTATAGAAAAGAACTGACCTGTACTGATATGAATAAACCACTTGGGGTGAGATAGAAACTTACTGTTTAGCACCAGCCACTTCTGCCTGTGTCTTTATCTCTCCTCCTTTACTCGGAAACAGCAGCAGCATCATGTAGGGACATGACAGAAAAGAACTGGCTTGTATTGGTGTGAATAAAGCTCTTGGGGTGAGATAGAAACTTACTGTTTAGCTCCAGTAGCTTCTGTCTGTGCCTTTTGTCTCTCACTCTGAAACAGCAGCAGGAACATGTAGGACAGAAAAAAACTGACCTGTACTGACTGTGGTGAGTTAATTTACAATAATCTGCAGCCCTGTCTGTCTGTCTCTCTGTTCCTCTGCACATGTTATATGATACTATGGATTCGGTGTAAATGGCAGTTTCGGAGGGGGATAAAAGAGCCTTAAAAGAAGAATTTTGCTCCTAAAAAATGTTACAAAATGTCTTTTATTCAGTTTGTTGAAAAGTTACTGATCATGTTATACAATGTCTGGGATACTACAAACTGTGTCCCAGAACAATCTACTGCTCTCCAAACTGCGTTCGGACACACCCACTTGACAAGGGATACACCCAGATGTCAATTTATTCATAAAATTTCCTAAGGAATACCATGGGATTGGCACAACACATAATTATAAGAGAAGATGTTCCCGAATTTGTATTTCAAGGGGAATTCATGTATTTTCTAGACATCAGTCCAAGGAGGAGAAGCGCTTGTCCCAAATGTGGAAGGAATCCGATAATGGGGCAGATTAACTTACCCGGTCCTGTCGCGATCCAGCGGCGCGTTCTCCGTCGAGGATTCGGGTCTTCCGGCGATTCACTAAGGTAGTGCGCCCGATGTCCACCAGGTGTTGCTGCTCCGCCGGAGTTCGCCGGAGTTCACCATCCTATCCTGGGTGCAGGTAAGCGTGCGTCAAGCGACACATTTTTTTTTTTAAATTCTGCAGTCTTTCCGAATCCATCGGGTTTTCCGAAGGCCACGTCCCCCGATTTGCGCCGCATGTATGCCGGCGCCGATCCGACACAATCGGATCACGTGCACCAAAAACCCGGGGCAATTCAACAGCGCAAATCGGTAAAATACCGATTCGGGCCCTTACTAAATGACCCCCAATGTCTTCCCGACGAATGAATAATCTGCTCTGTAATTATGATTCTGTTACAATATATATGACTAATTACAATGTACTAATGTAAGTCTTCAGGAAGGGGAAGAAGTTGCCCCCCTCGGCTCAGCCCCCCGGGGGATTTAGCTCCAGTGTCGAAAAATCGTCCCCTAATTTCTGAACAGGGATTTAAATAACCTTCCCCACAATCTTGTCATTTGTAACATTTCTCGGGAACCAACCTGCAAAAATCCTTCGGCGGCTGCTGAGATTGAGTTTCACATTTAGCCGGGAGGGATCAAAGACAGCGAGAGGATATTCCATCAGTTTTCTACAAATTAGGTGCCGTGACTGGTCTCCCAATCAATATCCTCCAATTTAGTCTGGATCAGACAGAGATCCTGTGTGGTGTGTGAGAGGGACCCGGGCAGGAGGAGAGGGGGCACATCTGCGGGCACCGCTCAGGCAATGAGTGATTACATGCACAAAATGAGGTCCCCCCCCCTCGCAGGGCGTCTATGGCGCGCACTCTGCACCCGTACTCGTCATAACCTTGGAGACAGCGGGAGGTGACTTTGTGGGATGGGAGAAATTTAGAGGAAATATAATTACATTTCTTGGATGTCGGTGACATACTAATGACATTAGGTAAGTAAATGTAATAAAAGCCACACGCAGGCGATGGATAATGCTCCGGCTCCGAGTGCTTCCTCAATAAGTGGCTGTGCCATCGGTATCCGCGCATAAACGAGTTACTTATGGGCGAGTTTTTCATAGTCCCGGATTAGGTCCATAAGGGGTATAAATGCTAACTTTACAGTTGGTATAAAGGGATATTTAAAGGGGTTGTCCTCTTTTAGCAAATAATTGATATGGTTTCTGTAAGTGTCACAGGAGAACAGTGGCCCAGATCTGCAGCAGTTTTCCGGGGCGATTTTGCACTGTAATGAACGTCTTTGGATGTTCTATGTGTAGTTATAAAGTGCCTGCGCCAGTTTTGTGTGGCGGCTGCTCTGTGTCCGACAAGACAGAAAAAATGAGCACCTAAAGTCTGAGTTTGCGACACAATTAATACGGCGACTGGACAGAATAGTGTTACACGCTCTATGTTAAATGTGCACCAAAAAAAAAAAGAGGGTGCCACTTCCTGAAGACCCTGCGCCAGTATTCAGTAATGTGCTACACCCTGCGCAGGAGGGTAGTCCACAGGGGGAGGGGGGTGTCAGCGTAGTCCGTGTGGCCACTGGAGGGGGGCCCACTAAGGCTCTGTCGCCCAGGAGCCCACTAAAACCTGGGCACTGAGGGGGTAAGTAAAAGGGTTGTCTCTCAAATTATAAGACAAATTTTATGAGTAGAAGGAGCACTTCGTAGCGTCCCTACCTCTATAAGTACTTTAATACAAACTTTTCCCAAATTTACCATTACAG
>WNYA01004803.1:0-17288 GCA_019512145.1 Engystomops pustulosus | reverse complement strand
TATACTGTAGGCACACAGCAGAGGCAAGGGATTGTGGGAGGAAAGTTTTTACCATGACCTCATGTGTCTCCCGTGTTCTAATTAATAATCATCGTCAGGAGATCACAGGAAGTTTCTATATGAAAATCTAAAACTTTCTTAATTACCTTTGAGTTCTTCTATAAAAAAAAAGTTTCCCATGTTTCTCCAGATAGAAAAGGTTTGAAATCTAAAACTTTGTATAATATATTTGGATATAAACAAAATGAGGGAAAAATACAGATATTAAGAGTTAATAAACAGGATCTGGTAGATGACCATACCATGGGGCGTCGGTGAATCTGTTCTGCAAAGTCGTCTTTGTTCTTTACTAGATTTCTTTGACCAAGAGTAAGATTTAAGAGATTCTCTATTGGGAGAGCATGATGGGTGTTTATTAGTTTCTTTTTGTTAAGTATTTTTGTAAAAATATAGTTTACTGGAAGGAGTTGGGGCAAAATGGTCAAGGCGAACATTAATGGAAGCTATATAGGTACGGAACTGTTCAATCCCTGTGTATAAAAGACTTTGCTCCAAATATAAAAAATAGTTACACACTATAAGGCAGGTGGTCTACAGAGTCTCCCTGCATTGGTAACTTGAGAGGCCTGTTAGGGACATCTGGATTGTAAGAAAAGCCTAATAAGAGCCATTGTGAAAAAAGACTGATCACACCTTGTGGTCTGGTACCAAACAGGAATTAGTAGTAGCATCTATACCACTCGTCTGACCGTCCACTTCCATGACAGGTACTATGCCTCTTAGCTATGACCCCTGGCATCTGTCTAGAGACAGATGTCATACTCTCTATGGGAAGGAAACCGCAATGTTTCAGACTCCTGTGGGGTACGCAAGATCTCTTAGTTATCCTTTTATAGACACTCCCAGAACGCACAGGTTTTGAGAGGCGCAGGAAGTGATTTAAAGTTGTCCCAAAAATTCTGGATATGGCCCAACAATAAATAACAGCCCTCAATGGCTATAAGATCCCTTTCACTAGCCTCAGTAAAAAAGATTCTTATCAACCCAAGAAGCTGCCACCAGTTCTCCTTTAATATAAGCCCAGCATGTATATAAGCAAGACTCGGACATTAGGATTCGTGGATTGAGAAAAAAAATAAACACAGGTTAAAATTTGGATATAATTGCCTTAAGGGCACACTAGACAAAACAATACAAACAATAGATATTTATACAGTTAGCAGAGTACAACATACCAAGGTACCACTACAAGTATCAGTAGTTGAGTAAGTCGGTTACCTAATGGAACCTGATAGTCCACACCTATCTGCCTTGATGGTATAATGGGTTCCCAGAAAAAGACAAGGCACATTCAGAGGTGTCTGATTATATCTGTCCACCCCCTTCTACCTGGTATCATGTCCCCAACCCTGGAGAAGCCATAGCTTCTCAAGGGGAAGTCGTATGGTCACGGTTCTGGTATCATTGGATCTGGGTGAATCCCTGAATCCCATTGATACCAAATCTGAACCATTTTCTATGATCCTATCTGGAGATATTTATATCTCTTGACACAAAGGGTGCTAGAGCCTATAAAGACATAACAAAAGGGATACTATGGGAACATAGTACAGCAACTGCTGTATAACAAACACATTGTTGATCTATACCATGCATCAATCCTCCATTTGAGTGTCAAGTTATCATAAGAAAAAAACATGGGTTCTTCCCACTAGCCCCGGAGTAGGTTAGCATAGGTTGGTGCATAAGGCCAACCCATCGCCCTTCTCCGAGCTATTGGGAGAATTTTCCATTAAACAGGAAGTAGTTTATAAGACAGAATTCCAATGCTTTATGAACAAAGGTATAACGTTTGACTTGTTGACTACCCCTCTATCTTAAAAAATACAGTGAAATACGGAAACTATTCAGACCCCTTTAAATTTTTCACCTTTAAATTTTTTGCGCTCATCAATAAACACTGATCTTGAAAGAAGAAAAAGCAGAAACGTTTATATTTTTGCAAATTTATTAACCAAGAAAAACTGAAAATCTCATCTGAAGATAAGTATTCAGCCTCTGGTGATAAGTATTTGGCCCCTTTGTTCAGTGTTGAGTAGAAGCAGCACATGGAGCTGGTGCAGCCAGGAGTCTTCTTGGCATTGATGCAACAAGTTTTTCACCCCTGGATTTGGGGATCCTCTGATTCTTCCTTGCAGATCGTCTCCAGTTCCCTCAGGTTGGTGGAGGCCATTTTCATGTTTCTCCGGGAATGCTCCATTGGGTTCAGGTCCAGGCTCTGGTTGTGCCAGTCAGGAATGGTCACAGAGATGTTCTGGAGCCTCAGCTGTGTCATTCTATCTGTGGGCTTAGGGTCATTGTCTTGTTGGAAGGTTTGGCCCAGTCTGAGGTCCAGAGCTCTGGAAAGGTTTTCATCCATGATATCTCTGTACTTGGCCACATTTATCTTTTCTTCCATTACAACCAGTGGCCTTGTCCCTGCCCCCACCATGTATCACTTCTGGGATTGTATTTGGCAGGTGATGAGCGGCCCCTGATTTTATTCACACAAACCACTTAGAATTAACATCGAAAAGTTAAATATTTGCTTCTTCAGACCAGATAATCTTATTTCTCTTAATCTGGGATTCTTCATGTGCCGTGCACACTGAATGCGGCTTTCAGATGTCTTGCAATGAGGAGAGGCTTCCATTGGCCCATTCTGCCAAAAAGCCCTGATTACTGGAAGCTGCAGTGATAGGTGCTCTCATCTCCCCACTGCATCTCTGGAGCTTAGCCACAGTGATCTTTGGGGCTCTTCTTTACCTCTCTCACCATGGCTCGTTTCAGGGGAGTAACTAGGAGAGGATGGACCCCATAACAGACTGCTGGTTGAGACACCCTCTACCCCATGAAAAAATATAAATACTTGTACACTCACACATTTAAACACTTATGGAGTTTATGCACTAATGTATCCATTTATACACATACACACATCTTTCCCAGTACCTGTATACTGTGTAAGATGTTTATTGTTATAAACACATTATTCGGTAGAATGTGAAGAATAATATGTATATAATGGTGCACTTCCTCCATTCTTTAGAGTGTCAGGCCGGATGCCAGGTCCACTGACACTATGGGCCCCATAGAAGATGCTATAGTTTCTACAACTGTGGTTATGCCCATAACTCTTCAACCATGATTGCTTAGTTTGTCTGGATGGCCAGTTCAAGGGAGAGTTATGGCCATCCCAAATTTCTTACATTTAAAGATTATGGAGGTAACAGTGCTGATAGGGACCTCAAGTGCTAAAGAAATTCTTTTATAGCCTTAGCCAGATCTGTGCCTTGCCACAATTCTGACTCTCAGCTCCTTGGTCAGTTTGTTAGATCTCATGATTATCATGTTTTCCGACATGCACTTACCAACTGCTGAGACAATGGGATAACTCCTAAGAGGGGAAAGCCCCCTTTGTACGTTAGACAAACTATGAAAAGATACTACTATTGGATTGGGTGGAAAAGACATTTATGTTGAACTTCATCAATAACTTTATAAGATTTTGCCTCATCAAGGAATCCTGAGTTCTGGGCAGATTCTTGAAATCTTGTATCACAAAATATTTATGTCATTTTAGAGGGGTATTCCCATGAAGTTTATTTAATATTAAATATATTCAGGGTGTCACGGGTGCCCCTGCGATCCATGTCACACCCGTGCCTCCCTCTGTGGCGGTGTGCCCTCTGGCCCGCACTTACCTCTCCACGATCCTTCTCCCATCCTGGCTAGGCCATGTGCGCGCACACCAGCAATCTGAGATTTAAAGGGCCAGTACAGTGCTGGCCACTTTCTATTTTCACCGGAGGCTCCCATCACTCACCATCGGATCTTTTCTTTGAGCTACCAGCCTTAGAGAAAGCTTTCTTGTAAGTTTCCTGTGTTCCCATTTCTCCTTTGCCTGTATTTCTGTTGTGACCTTGGACCTGACCTGTGACCTTGCATCTCTGCCGCCAGCCCTGACTACTTGCCTTTCTTAGACCTCGAGCCTGGCTGTACCTTGACCTTGGCAGCCACTGCAGGCTAGTCGCACTCGTGGAACGACCTGGTGGCACCCCACTGCAGCAAGACCATCCTTTTTGTGGCAGACTCTGGCGAAGACCAAGTGTCACCTAGATGCTTGTTTTAATAACCACATATACTATGTATATGTGCAAAGATTGTGCTGAAAAGACTTAACTTGGCTTATACTCGAGTCTATAAAAAAATTAACATTGTACTCACCTTTCCGACTCTCACCGCAGGTCCTCTACTTACTTCGGGTGCTACGGCTCCTCTTCGGGTCCTCCTGCTCCTCTTTGGGTTCTTTCACAATGAAAGCATGGCTGACATCATTGTGTGTACCGCCAGTGCCCAGGGGCCCAAAAATGGAGCCAGAGGTCCTTAAGAGGAGCCATAACACCAAAATAAAGAAGAGGACCAGCAGGAGGTGTTGGAAAGATGAGTACAGTGTTAGTTGGGGGGGATGGACTGACTATATACTGCAGGGGCTGGCAGGTTATATAATGGAGGGGCAAGAGCGGGCAGGCTATATTCTGGGAGGGGCAGGGGCTGGCAGGCTATACACGGGGGGGCAATGGAGGACAGGCTGTATATTTGGGGCAGGGGCTGGCTTTATACTGGGGAAGCAGGGGCTGGCTAGCTGTATACTGGGGGGCAGGGGCTGGCTAGCTGTATATTGGGGGCAGGGTTGGCTAGCTGTATAGTGGGGGGCAGGGGCTAGCTAGCTGTATACTGGGGGGGGCTGGCTAGCTGTATACTAGGGGGTAGGGGGGTGCTCAGTTGTATACTGGCTGGAATGCTGTGACCAATGGATTTCCCATCCTAGGCTCATAGTTTTTTGTGTTAAAATTAGGTACCTCTACTTATACTCGAGTATATATGTTACATATATAAATTCTGCTTCTTTGATAATTTGGGTACACGTGTGGCACCATACCCTTCCGTGGCTGTGAGAAGAAAGGATATGTCCTATCTTCTCTTGGCATACGACGCCGAGTGCCATATATCCCTATGAAGAGGGGCAGGGGTGAGCAACGCTCACCTCCTACTCCTCTCCCTGGCGTTGATGTGTGTCTGAATGCAACCTTAGATTTTAGATTCCAGTAGGTTATAGTGTACTGAATAAACGGGAAAGGCTCAAGATTCCATTCAATGTTTTGCAATCTTTTTATTTTCATAAATTAAAAAAACATATTTAGGTGCTCAAGACATAGGGACAGATTTACTTGACGAGGATTCAGGTCTGCTGGGATTCACTAAGGTCGTGCACCCAATATCCAGCAGCTGTCGCTGCTGTGCCAAGGTCCGCCGGAGTTCACCTTCTTCTTCCTGGTGCATGTGAGTGCTTGATCTTGCGACACAAATAGTTTTTTAAATTGGCCACGTCCCCGATTTGTGTCGCGTGAAAGCCGGCGCCGATGCGCCACAATCTGATCGCGTGCGCCAAAATCCTGCGGAAATTCGGCGCAAAACGGAAATATTCGGGAAACCCGACGAAAGTGCGGCATTCAGACCCTTAGTAAATGAGCCCCATTGTCTATGGCCGCACTGTGGTTGCTCTAAAAAGGATTAATAAATTCAATTTAAAACTGGAGAAATACACTGACTGATTGATTAGAACTATGTGAGGTCTTAGTACTAGTTTTGCTTTGTACACAAATTTAAACAATAAGTAGGTGGTAGAAACTTAGACGAAGCAGATAAATCGGTAAAATAGCGCTAAAACTTTTTGGAAAATAGAGAAGTTCTGCACCAGGAGCTTGGTACCTAAGCAATAGGACTGAGGAATTAAATACAATTTTATGATTGGCTTAGAATTTTTTTAACATTTATTTAAGTTTTTGTACATAAAAAAATCGAACCGAGAAAGTGACTGGAAAGATAAAACTCTCCAATGCTAAAAATCAGAATTCTTATTTGTATGATCTCATGTTATTTCAGGTCTCGGGCTTATAATGTTATCATATAATAAGACTAGTGCAACATAATAATAAAAGACCAGAACTGTTAACATCCAAGGATAAAAAGTAAAAAATAGAAGTAGAAAAAGGGTAGTGAGACTATAGTAGAGAGCTGGAATTCATGGTCTGTGGAACTCAGAACAGAGAGGCTAGATAAGGGTGGTCTTCTCATACAGGTGGTCTTTTAGGGAAGTTTTAATTCCATATTGTTTATTTTTTACTAAATGTAACATGAATTCCAGGTGCAGGACACATGGAACAAGGAGTTCAATAAATACCGTAAGAAAATACTGACAAATGGAATGAACAGAAATCAATAAAATGGCTGATGGATACAGTAGAAGTGGGATCCCTGACCCATAGAGCTTACAATCTAAAAATAATATCACCTCCATCTTCCTTCTGGGATTTCCTAATCTTAACCACAACTTCACATTTCTCTTCTTCTCCCTTCTGGTTCTTATCTTCTGTGGGACAATATCAGGAAACCTTCTTATCGTGGTCTTGTATATAGTGAGTAAAACCCTTCAGTCCCCCATGTACTTCTTCATTACACAGCTGTCATTGTGTGACCTCCTGGTCACTATGGATATTGTCCCCGTCCTTCTTCACACTGTCCTGTATGGAGGAAGTTCCATCTCTCTCATTGAATGCATCACCCAGTTTTTTGTCTATGCCGCTTCAGACTCTTTCGAATGTCTCCTCCTGTCGGTGATGTCCTATGACCGGTATGTGGCCATATGTGACCCCCTCCGTTATCCCTCCATCATGAAACATAGATTTTGTGTGACTTTGGTAATAATAATTTGGTTGATGGGTTTTATGGTGACACTTTCTTATCTAATTTCTATATGTAATCAGTATTTCTGTGGACCACATGTCATTGACCATTTCTACTGTGACTTAGATCCCATCCTGCAGCTCTCCTGCTCTGATACATCCACGATATATAACCAGACTTTAATCACTGGATTCACATTTATAATAACCCTTTTCATAGTAATAGTGACGTCCTATGTGTACATTGTCATCACCATCCTGAAGATCCAATCCACTACCGGAAGACATAAAGCCTTCTCCTCTGAAAAATAGTAAAAATAAAAAAAAATGTTAAAAAAAAAATGATAATAAAAAAACCTAAAAATTCAAATCTCCCCCACTTCCCTAGAACTAATATAAATATAAATAAACAGTAAAAATCATAAACACATTAGGTATCGACGTGTCCGAAAATGCCCGATCTTTTAAAAATATGATAACGATTTTTCACTGCGTTTAACCCCGTAATGAAAAATAGCGCCCAAAGTCGAAAATGCCACTTTTTTGCCATTTCGAAAAAATATAATAGAAATCTATGAAAAGTGATCAAAAGGTCGTACAGTCCTAAAAATGATATAATTGAAAACATTATCAAATGTCACAAAAAACTACACCCCCACATCTCTGTACAACAAAGTATAAAAAAGTTATTAGTGCCAGAAGATGGCAAAATAATAAAAAAAAAAATTTACAGGAGGTTTTAATTTTTTGTAAGGTATGAAAACATTATAAAACCTGTACAATTTTGGTATCCCCGTAATCATACCGACCCAAATAATAAATTAGACCTGTCATTTGTGGCGCACAGTTAAAGTCGTAATATCCAAGCCCACAAGAAAACATCTTAAATGCGTTTTTTCACCATCTTCACAGCATTTGGAATTTTTTTCCCGCTTCCCAGTACATGGCATGGAATATTCAAAACCATCACTATGAAGTGCAATTTGTTACGCAGAAAACAAGGCGTCACACAGCTCTTTCTGTGTAAAAATAAAAAAAGTTATAGATTTTTGAAGGTGGGGAGTGAAAAATGGAAATGAAAAAAACAGGAAAGGGCCTGGCCCTTAACCGGTTAAAGGAAACCCACCATCTCGGATTTGCCTTTTAAGGTAGATCCGGCAGCAGGTTCTAGTAATGAATGGCATTGGAGCCCTTTTTAGGGCTAATCCTTGAGTGCCCACTAGGCCGGGGCTCCTATAATGTATGTAAAAAGGTAATCTGAATGCATCCACACTATAAACAGGACGTACAGTATTAGGACATTTGTCTTTACAAAGTTGATCTGTAAATTTAAGAGGTAAGAATCAGTTTTATAACAATTTAATCATAAAATTGTGTCCAATTTTTGATAAAAAAAAAAAAAAAATCCACCCCCAGAAAAATATTAGTCTGAAGAATGCTCCTAAATGTTCAATGATTGCATGTTGCCAGCAGATTATTCTAACCTGAAGCTAATTTATAGGATTTGTTCATCGAGATTTTTTATAAAAAGTTGCAAAAATATGAAAAAATCTTAAAAACAAGCCGCAAGAATGAACACATCCCTCTATACATATTTTGACGTTAGATAAATATGGTGCAAAATAGAGAGGATTTAGGTTCAATACCCCCTCCCACCCCAAAAAAGAAAAAATCCTCCCCCATTGTGTTATAACTATATTATCTTACATATCAATAGAACCAGATTGTACATGTATCTCCCTGTGGAATATTGCCTGGAAAGTTCTTCTGTTACATAACAGCTCATTGTTAGAAGGGAGGGTAATCATTACAAATAATTATCACTCTGTACTGTAACCAAATAAGCAATTTAAGATCCTGATTACAAACAACAATCCCCAGATAATCCCGGCACGGAGTCCTAATGGGATCTCACAAGACAAAGATTGTTTATATGGAGCCACCATGAAGAAGGTTCCCCCAGGACTTCTCTCATGAACTGCACCAATATTTCCTATGTAACTTATTGTGTAATTCTACTGTGAATGTGGGGAATATGTTTGAATCAGAAAAAAGAAGAGCCAAATTTTAGGGGGGACTAAAAAATAATGTTTACCAATCACCAATACCCCCAAGTCCTTTTCTGCTCCAGTTTTACCAAGTAACTGACTGTTTAGAACATAATTATACTTTTTGTTTCCATGGCACAAGTGCATAACTTTACATTTATCTACATTAAACCTCATCAACCATTTCTCTGCCCACTCCTCAAGCTTCCACAAATCCTTCTGTAATGCTAAACTATCGACCTCAGTATTTATTACTTTACAGAGCTTAGTTTCCTCCGCAAATATTGAAACTTGACTGTGTTAACCCACTACAAGGTCATTAATAAAAATATTAAAAAGAAGTGGCCCCAATACTGACCCCTGTGGCACTCCACTGGTAACATCAACCCAATCTGAGAATGTGCCATTAATGACCACCCTCTGTTTTCTATCACTAAGCCAATTACTTACCCAAATACACAGATTTTCCCCTAGTCCCAGAAGTCTCATTTTATATACCAACCTTTTATGTGGCACGGTGTCAAATGCCTTTGAAAAGTCCAGATATACAACATCTACAACGTCCAATCAGATTAGTTTGACAGGACCGATCTCTCATAAACCCATGCTGACGCTGGGTTATAAGGTTATGTACAGTGATATACTCGATGATAGCATCTCTAACAAACCCCTCAAATGTTTTTCCCACCACAGAAGTTAGACTCACAGGTCTGTAGTGTTGTGGTGTTGGAGGTTTAGGAGTAATAAACATGGTGTTCCACATTGTGATCCTTGTGGCTTACTATTTTGTAACTTTATGACCTAGGAATTCTTTTAATTTCTTTAAGAAAACGTATCCCTTTGTGGGGTTTATCAAACCAGTTCTTGTGCATTCATTGTGGGATAGTTGAAGCCAGCTGAAAAGGTCAATGTTTCACTATAAAATTGACAGCAGCACTGTCACATTAGTGCCACCATCTTGTGTCTGGCCAACCGTGGCATCATTGGACCCTGTGCCCAGTTGCTATGACACCTGGGACTCTTACAGCGGGCTCCATATCTATCACATCAGGACCTGTGAAAAAAAGGTTACTCCCAGTGATGAACCCCATAAAGGAAAAATGCAATTTGATTAAAATGACAAATATGTGTCCCATTCCACTCTCTCTCCCTTTTTTGACCATCCTCTGTGGGGAACTAAGATTATTCTTTAATATCTTACATTATATGTTAGCTTAAACGACTCAGTTGCATAAGGCGGAAAGCAAAAATTGTTTGGATCATCATTGAGACATAAATGATGTGTTAGGAGAATCCGACACAAGTCACTCAGATTCGTCTACTTGGATTCCGAGGTCTGTTCAGCTACAAAACTCCTCTTTTCAATGTGTTTCTCCTGACTTACACATTTATATTGTCTGGAAATCTTATAGGTATCCTCCTGGTGTCCTATAACCCCAAGACCACAATGGTCTTCGTTCTGAGGATGTCCTACTAGCCACCAATGTTATTCCCATGATATACATGTAATACTTGTAGAGGAGGGCATGTTACTGATATGTTGCAGTTGTATCTCTCTGGTATATTTGGATTTGTTTAATGTCTTATGGTTGCTCTTTTGAAATTTGATTGATATTTATTGCCATTATCCATCTATAATTTTATTCTTCCTGCTTCCCAGCACCAATCAGGGGCATTAACAGCAGGATGGTTATCTTGAGCCGCACCCGGACTCAAACTTCCAATGAAGGCTACTCAAATCTGCAAACTCAAATTTTGTGTTTTCGGTCTGCTCAACACTACAAACTACATTTCCACAGACTTACGGGGTATGGAAGTTTTTCAAGGACTGAAGAGGAAGATGCTCTACTGAGGTTTTATACATTTTCTCAAGGGAGGAATGTAAATAACATGTACTGACCCTGCTCTTAGCATTAGGGAGACTGCCTCCTCCTAGGCCAAAAGAAGCAGAGCATGTAAACTACTTTATGTTTGGTCCACCACTCAAAAATTGTAAAAAAAGAGAATAATGCATGGTGCAACCCAAACCTGTGTAAAAATGCACATTTCCAGCATCATCCAACATTTCTGAGATGCTCACACATCTTCTTTCTCCTCCATGCGTGTTCAGGCCATAGAAGGACTCAACCAGCTGGCCACTGGCAGAGATTGGAGGAAGCTCCTCCCAAAATGGGAATGTAACTGGATGCAAGGGTATCATAGTATCATAGTATATAAGACTGGAAAAAGACGCAAGTCCATCAAGTCCAACCTTTAAGAATTAAACAAATGTTTTTTCCCCATAACCCGTGATATTTTTGCTCTCCAGAAAGGCATCCAGGCCTCTCTTGAACATGTACATAGAGTCCCCCATAACAACCTCCTGTGGCAGAGAGTTCCACAGTCTCACTGCTCGTACAGTAAAGAACCTTTGTCTATGTTGATGGTGTGTTTCCACATTCAGTTTTTCTTTAAAAAAAACTAAGTTTCTTTGTTCACTCAGACACAAACAAAACAACTCAGACCTGAAAAAGGGGAAATTCTCCCCGAAACGCGTAGTCCATATTTTCTCTGTCCCTAAATATGTTACTTGAGCATTTGTAAAATAAATATTTTGTTGAGAAATTTACGTAAAACATGCACTTATTCTGTCAACATTGTATATTATAAATAGCAGTGCAATCCACAATCTGGTTGTCCACACACTATCTTGACACCCGTGCTCTGCTGCCGCGGTCCCCGCTCCCCCAGCCCTCACTTACCTCTCCTGGCTCCTGTCTGTGCTCCAGCTCCCGGCGTGTAGGCCGCAGGCCTCCTTGCCTGCAGTCGCATGCTCTCACCACTAGAGGGCGCGCGCAGACTTCTCAAGCCTTAAAGGGCCAGCGCCCTCCTGATTGGCTGCTGCTAATCCGGCTCGCCCCTTATAACCCAGCACCTCCCTTCTATCCCTGCTGGATCTTCTCCTAGGATCTCCCATGGTTTCCATGCCAGGCTTCCCTAAGCCGTTCCTGTGGAAGAGAAAGCCCATTAGCGTTTCCAGATGCTTTCCTGTTTTTCCTTTGTGTCTCCAGCGTTCCCATACGCTCCTGGTGTGTCCTGTCTTCCAGCATTTCCAGACGCCTCTGTGTCTCCTGTCTCCAGCGTTCCCATATGCTTCCTGCTGTGCCTTCCAGGGTTACAGTCCAGCAGTGTCTGCAGTCCGTGCCAGCGTTACCAGTGTTCCTCTGTGTTGCTGCTGTCATACCAGGCTTGGACTGTTCCCTGCACATCCCTGTACCTTGGCTGCCACCGCGGGCCTCATACCATCTCCTGCGGTGGTCCAGAGGGTCCACTGGTCCACAGACTCCTCCCTCCAGACTCTTTCCATAGAGACTTTTAGTTCCGTTGTCTGTGTGACCCGTTACATTGATCAGGAAACTTTTCCTGTACACCAGTATCTGCAGCAGCAGATTACCCAACAAAAGTTACCCTTCAATATTCCTGATCGCCGTCCATTCCTGCACAATCACTGCTGCATTTTGTCACAATTTGTTGTTTTTTGTTTGTCCACCCGTCTCTTGATGATTGACCACAAGTTCTCAATGGGATTAAGATCTGGGGAGTTTCCAGGCCATGGATCCCAAATCTTTATGTTTTGTTCCCTGAGCCATTTAGTTCTCACCTTTGCTTTATGGAAGGTGCTCCATCATGCTGGAGAAGGTATTGCTCATCACTATCTGCTCTTGGAGGGTTGGGAGAAGTTGCTCTTGGAGGACATTCTAGTGCCATTCTTTATTCATGGTTGTGTTTTAGACAAGACTGTGAGAGAGCCGATGCACTTGGCTGAGAAGCCGCCCCACACATGAATGGTTGAGGGATGCTTTACAGTTGGCATGAGACAGTTGGCATGAGGTGGTATCGCTCACCTTGTCTTCTCCGAACAAGATGTTTTCCAGATGTTACAAACAAACGGAAAGGGGATTCATTAGAGACAATGACTTTCCCCCAGTCCTCAGCGTCTACTCTCTGTAACTCCTGCAGAATATCAGTCTGTCCCTGATGTTTTTTCTGTAGAGAAGTGGCTTCTTTGCTGCCCTCCTGGACACCAGGCCTTGCTCCAGGAGTCTCTGGAGTGTCACAGTGCGTGCAGATGCCTCACACCTGCCTGCTGCCATTCCTGAGCTCTGCACTGCCGAAGCTGAAACACTTTTAATAGACAGTCCTGGCGCTTGCTGGTCCTTCTTGGGTGCCCTGGGGCCTTTTTGATAACAATGGAACCTCTCTCCTTGAATTCCTTGATGATGCGATAGATTGGTGACTGAGGTGCAATCTTTCTAGCTGAGATACTCTTCCCTATTAGGCCAGTTTTTGTGCAGTGCAATGATGACTGCACGTGTTTCTCTAGAGATAACCATGGTTAACACAAGAGAAACAATGATGCCAAGCACCAGCCTCCTTTAAAAGAGATCAATCACTGACACCATGTTAGCTGCTCCTTTTAAGGCGCCTGCAATGAAGTTGAAATGTGTTTTGGGAGAAAAAGTTCATTTTCTAGGCAAATATTGACTTTGCAATTAATTGCTGTTAAGCTGATCACTCTTTATAACATTCTGGAGTATATGCAAATTGCCATTATAAAACCTGATGCAGGAGACTTTGTAAAAATTAACATTTGTATCATTCTCAAAACTTATGGCCATGACTGTAATTTGTTTTCCATACTGTAAATCCTATAAGATTTTCTCTCAGATGATTAATTAGACCTTATTCTTGTCTGTACGTGGGGGAGACTGTTGGAGCCTATCTGGGATCCCCAGATGAAGATGTTTCCACTTATGAAGGTATAAAACGGTCACGTTCTGGACCTTCATACATCCTCTTACTAATATCCTGACTGCACATCAATGGATGTGTCATAATTTTGTATGAAGCACAAAGTCCACATGAAGCAGTAATTGAGGTGAGCAGCTCAGATATTATCATAGTCAGATAATCTTTCCCTTATGTGGAAGTGTCTTAAACACTATACCATTCTTCAAGATGTCCAGAGGAGTTTAGTCTTCTGAAATCTTTGGTAACCTGTATCCTCATCACACAGATATGTGTCCCTCCTGCTCGACTTCTCCCCAGACTGTGTCTCCAGGACAGACCATGGACAGTAGGAAATCTACAATAGGATCCACATAAATCACAGCCCGATCCCTCACTCACACATTATAAAAATATTTGGATAAAATCTATATGGATAAAATACATGAAAAATCTTAAGAAAAATATATTTTTTAAAGAAATAATTTGATTTTGAGTTGCTATTTACGAAGGACCATAATTTTTTTTAAATGTTGTGGTCAATGTATCCAAAACGGAACTTGTTGCTGGTGGGATGGGATATAGTTTTTATTCATACTACTGTTCGATGAACTGAAATTATTTATTAGCTTTAATTTGTCTTTTTATGGATGCAACAAAAACTTTCACTTTAGTCTTTACTGAAGGGGATGTATAACATTTCATTTTTTTGTAGCTTTGAAATTTGGATACCAACCACTTAACCACTTGACCATTTTGCACCTTCCCGACACAGCCCATTATTTCAAATCTGGCAAATATCACTTTATGTGGTTATAATTTTCAAACTTCATGTTAGTTTATTAATAAAATTTGCCATTTTTTTTTTTTACTTTTAAGATTAAAAATGTTCTGCTTTTTTTAAAGATACAGTGCGGTGCAGTGCTCCTACCGGTTCCTCCTGGTAGGACCATATTGCAAATGGCGGTGGATTAAAGGGAAAAAAGTGGAGCTTCCTCAGTGCGTTGCTATATCAATTTCAGGCTCAAGCGATGTTTGATCACATTTTATTCACAACGTATCGATTGATGCACAATGCATTTCGGGGGCGGACCGCTCCCTTCGTCAGGTTATTAAATATTCTTGATCTAGTTGGAGGAGGAATATTGCTTGGAGAGAGAGGGTTTGTTGCTGCAGTGGAACGTGGTACCCCGCACCAACTCATCAGCCACCCTATATTACCACTGATTTTCAGTCAGCAATATTCCTCCTCCAACTAGATCACGAATATTTAAGAACCTGACGAAGGGAGAGGTTCTCTCCCGAAACGCGTTGTGCATTAATCGATCAAAAATTGGTTGTGCCTGAAATCGACATAGCAGCACACTGAGGGAGCTCTACTTTTTTCCCTTTAATCCACTGCCAAATGATCTATGTTGGCATGGATATTTATCCATTCCCTCGTTTTAGTATAATGTTAGAGGCTTAGGAGGCTAAGAACTGTGTGAGATTTTTCATATTTTTAAGAAAATTGGTAAGTTTATAGTTTTGAGGAAGCAGTTGAGCTTATAAGAGGCTTTGAGAGGTCTAACTAAAAATAAAAAAATATAGTTTTTTTCCTCTCATTTGTTTTAAGATTTACTATAAGAAAATCAGACTATGAAACTTTTTATTGAAGGACTCACGATATAGGTGATGTAGAAAAGTATCTTCCAAGTATGATTAGAGCTCAATGCAGGTCTGATGACTACGGAGTAGACGGTAGGCAGGTGTTAATTATTAGCCTTGTTCTAGGCTAATTGTTTTCCAGCAGACCCAAATATATTAATAATATTATTATTATTATTATTTATTTATTTATTTATTTTTTTTTCATTTTAATGTGGCATTAAACTTTCAGGTCTCAGACATAAGAAGTTAAAAAAAAATGAAAGCTGATTGGATGCCAGACTGGTATAGAAGAACAGAAGACCCTGACCATGAGGGCCTACAATCTACCAATAATATCACCTCCATCCTCCTACTGGGATTTCCTAATCTTCAAAATTACAAATTCCTCTTCTTCTCTCTCCTGGTTCTTCTATACTGTGGGACGATATCAGGAAACCTTCTTATCATGGTCTTGTATCTAGTGAGTAAAACCCTCCAGTCCCCCATGTACTTCTTCATTACACAACTATCGATTTTCGACCTCCTGCTGACCACAGACATTGTCCCCGTCCTTCTTCACACCATACTGTATGGAGGAAGTACTATCACTCTCATTGGATGCATCACCCAATTTGTTTTCTTTGCTAATTCTGTGTTCTCAGAATGTCTTCTCCTTGCATTTATGTCCTATGACCGGTATGTGGCCATCTGTAACCCCCTCCGTTATCACTCTATCATGAATCATATGTTTTGTGTGACAATAATTTGTATCATTTGGGTGATGGGTTACATCGGGACCTTGATCTGTGTAATTTCTATATGTAATCTGTATTTCTGTGGCCCACATGTTATTGACCATTTCTACTGTGACATGGAACCGATCCTGCAGCTCTCCTGCTCAGATACATCCCTGATTCATATCCAAAGTTTTATTATTGGAATTTTTTTTGCAATTTCACCTTTCACAATAATAGTGACGTCCTATGTGTACATTGTCATCACCATCCTGAAGATCCCATCCAATACCGGAAGACATAAAGCCTTCTCCACCTGTAGCTCCCACCTCATTGTCGTCTCCATATATTACGGGACATTAATCATGGTTTATATCTTCCCAAAAAAAGAGCAATCACTTACTATAGGCAAAATTCTGTCCCTGATTTATACTGTGCTGACCCCACTGCTCAACCCCATCATATACACCCTGAGGAACAGAGACTTTAAGGAAGCTTTTCATAGGCTGAAGCTTATTTTTTGCTTTGACTGATTAGTCTTTTAAAAATATTGGTCTGACCGTAAAGTCTGTTACTTGCACAAGCATAGCTTTTGGTCAGACGGTACGTGTGGAAATCTTTCAATTTTTTTGAGAATTGGATGGCCTTCAATTTAATATTTTAACTGAGCTTATAGATGTGTCTGACAGCCACTTAGCTGCAGTAAGGGTTAGGGATGAGCCAAACCTGGACTTCAATCAGAAGTTAGGGTTCGGCATTTGGGCTTACCCCTTCCGGTAACACACATGGTCAGTTCTGGCCTGTTCCTTACAAGAGATAGAAATTTTATCAATTGTTTGAAAACTCTAGAGCAAATAGCTGTCACTTAGGATGTATCAAATTTCCTCTCCTAAAAAGGAGGAAAGCAAAGTCCTGCCATTATGGCAAAGAAGACATCTTGAATCCACAGATCATCTTATCAGGCGTAGGACTGGGCATGAGGTTATTATTTTATGGTTATAACTGATATATTGACTAATTCTTGATTTTTATCTTATACATCTTGGAACGATAAGTAGGACGCCAAGGATGGTGCCATACATACGCTAGCCAGTACATGTAGCTCCAGGAATTTTTCCCTTTTTCCTCTTTTAAAGGTGTTTAGTTTTTCCATAGAGATTCAAGAAACAACCCAAAATAATTTAGCCAATAACTTAAAACTCATGTTGTCTTTATTAAAGGAAACCTACCACTTGAAGTGGCAGGTTTCTGATGGAAATACCGGGCACCAGCTCAGGGTGAGCTGGTGCCGGAGCTTATTTTCGTTACTGTTTTAAACCGCGGTA
>WNYA01004802.1:0-11660 GCA_019512145.1 Engystomops pustulosus | reverse complement strand
CTAACTTGTCGGGAGATAATATACGCGCGGAACAGTGAAGAATAGATCGCAGATGTTTGCAAATTATCAGAAGACATTATTTTTCAATTAAATAACACATTTTATTCCTGAACCATGGTCCCTTTGAAAAATGCTCGGGTCTCCCATTGACTTCAATGGGGCTCGTTACTCGAAACGAGCACTCGAGCATCTGGAAATGTTCGGCTCGAGTAACGAGCACCCGAGCATTTTAGTGCTCGCTCATCTCTAATTACACTGTGTAATGTAACACACTGAGCATGCTGCGCATGCTCAGTGTGTTACAGCCAGGTCCTGCTAGAAGGCAGAGACCCGGCACACAGAGGAGGATCGCGCAGCCCCTCCCGGTAAGCGCCGCAGGGGGGGTCGAGATTCTTTCAAAGTGCCCCTTCACGCGCGGTCAGCGCGGACAGCTGGGTGGTCTGGGTGTAAACACCCGTGATGGCGGGAGCGAATCTCTGATCGGGGTGTTAGAGGCAAGGGTCGGCTATAAGTATATAGCTGACACCTGCAGCTTCTGGCGCCGGCTCCGTTCAGGAGCCAGTGCCAGAATCATGACGTAATAGTACTGCATTTTGCGGGAACGCACCTCCCACGATGCAGTACTATTACGTCAAATGTTGGGAAGGGGTGAAAGTAGTTATATTCCTGTGCATAGGGGGCAGTATTATAGTAGTTATATTCCTGTACATAGGGGGCAGTATTATAGTAGTTATATTCCTGTACATAGGGGGCAGTATTATAATAGTTATATTCCTGTGCATAGCGGGCAGTATTATAGTAGTTATATTCCTGTGCATAGGGGCAGTATTATAGTAGTTATATTCCTGTACATAGGGGGCGGTATTATAGTGAAAAAACATTGAAGTAACATGAATGGTAAACGCACAGGACAGACCAAAAAAGATACAGCGGTAACGCGTTTCGGACTCTCGCTTGTTAGTCCTTAATCATACCTAGGTTGCTGTGGCCCGCTCCAAACTTAAACGAGAGTGGATGCTGTGTGTGTCGGCGGGCTTCCGGTGTGGGAATCCCACGCCCTGTAAGAGGTGTGTCCTATGCTCTTTTATGTCAATGGTAACAGGTAATGTTTATGTAGATGGCAACAGGTAATAGTTAGAACCTATGTACCGGTGTAAGTACATTGGAAATTGTATCTCAGTATATATATAACAAATCCTGTTTGTGGTTAAGTCCCTTGGGAAAGCGAGTGTCCAGATTTAAAATCCAGAATGCTTCTCACATTAATAATAATTTCTTCCAGTTGCCTCCTCTGTTTGGGCGTGTGACATGCTCAATGGCTGTGACTGTCATTCCACTCATGACCCCAGCGTGTTTATCTTTATAGTGCCTTGAGATACCGGACAGATAACGTGAGTTGGAGATGGTAGCAGGATTTGCTCCTGTTACATGCTCACTGATACAGTCTTTTAATTTTCTGACTGTGCAGCCTACGTACTGGAGGGAGCATTTAGTACAATGTATAAGGTAAACTACATGTGACGTCTCATATGACGCCAACCGCTCACCTGGCTGCGCCCCCCTTCCTTCACGCCCCTTCATGCCCCAAGGTTATGTATTGGGGAAAATAATTGCAAGTACCAGCAATAACCTAGCATTTGCGATTATTTCAGGGCTTCTATACCACTGACGTGGCACAGAGGCCCTGATAAATATACCCCAATGTCCCTACAAGACAATCCCCATAATTACATAAGAATGGTGACATTTTTGTAGACATGTTAATCCTGCTGTTAGGGCAAATGATGAGTGGAAGAAAGGACCTTCATTTCTCCAGGGAATCAGAAACAAAACACCTTAAAGTGAACCTGTCTGGAAAATTAACCCCCAAAACAATATATTTTCATAAACTGCCATTAGAAAGCATTGCCCCTATCCCTACAGTGTCCCTCTGCAAGCCTTTAAACTTTAACAATCAGGTTCATAAAGTTGTATGCAAATGACCTGAGATGGGTCCAATGAATCATTATCATATTCAGCAGTCCTGCTTATTCATGAGTGGGAGGCACAGCGACCCCCCCCCCTAGTGCTTGACTGACAGCCTGTATAATGGTGTGACAATCCTGGTGCTGGCAGCCACGACCCCTGCAAGCCTGTGTGTATATGATACTCCTATACACATGACTGGCAGCCTGTATAATGATGTTGACACTCCTGATGCTGGCTCCTCTATATACTTCCTGGTGCTGGCGCCCCCTACAGCCTGTATGAGTAAGAGGTACTCCTATACACATGACTGACAGCCTGTATAATGATGTGACACTCCTGGTGCTGGCTGCCTCTATGTGCTTCCTGTGTATGTGTATGAGATACTCCTGTACACACAGGTGAACCAAGATGTGTCAGGACCAGATCCATCATTTTGGTAAGCAAAATGCATACAGCCTACCGCCATGTAGTATAAAATGCATATGGCGAGCCGCCATGTAGTTTAAAATGCATACAGGGTGCCACCATGTAGTATAAAATGCATACAGCGTGCCACCATGCAGTATAAAATGCATACAGCGTGAAGCCATGTACTGTAAAATACATACATCTCACCGCCATGTAGTATAAGTTAGATACAGCATACTGCCATGTAGTATAAGATAGATACAGCATACCGCCATGTAGTATAAGATAGATACAGCATACCGCCATGTAGCATAAGATAGATACAGCATACTGCCATGTAGTATAAAATAGATACAGCGCACCGCCATGTAGTATTAAATTCATACAGTGTACCGCCATGTAGTATAAGATAGATACAGCATACTGCCATGTAGTATAAAATGCATTTAGCATACTGCCATGTAGAATAAAATGCATAAAGCATACCGCCATGTAGTGTAAAATGCATACACCATACCGCCATGTAGTATAAGATAGATACAGCATACCGCCATGTAGTATAAGATAGAAACAGTATACTGCCATGTAGTATAAGATAGATACAGAGTACCACCATGTAGTATAAAATAGATACAGCGCACCGCCATGTAGTATAAGATAGATACAGCGTACCACCATGTAGTATAAAATAGATACAGCGCACCGCCATGTCGTATAAGATAGATACAGCATACCACCATATAGTACAAGATAGATACAGCGTACCGCCATGTAGTATAAGATAAATATAGAACACCGCCATGTAGTATAAGATAGATACAGCATACCGCCATGAAGTACGTCCATACATACGTCCCCCATACGTTTGTGTGAATTCAGCGCCATCAAATTCAGCAGCACTTTAAAAATACACACATATACTGCATATACACACAGCATACACACAAACATACAGCATATACCTACACACCATATACACTCATACAGCATACACAAACACACATAAAACATATATTACATAACATGAAGTTACTTACTCTTTTGGTTTCCTGGTTGCAGTGCTGGCGGGTAGCTGCTGGCGAGCGGCTGGCTAAGTCAGCGGGCAGCAGCGCCGGCGGGAGGCCGGGCATCTGTGTTGGCAACCGGCCAGGTGTCTATGTGGCGGCGGGGTGGTTGTGTCGGCAGGCAGCCATGTCGGCGATAGGCCGAGTGGCTGCGGCAGCAGCTGGGTTGCTGTACTGGTGGCTGAGAGGCAGCATGGGCGGCCAGACAGCTGTGTTAGCGGGCGACTGACTGGCAGTGCCGGCGGCGGGGTGATTGTGTTGGCAGGCGGCCATGTCGGCAATAGGCAGAGTGGCTTTGCTGGAGGCAGCGTTGCAGTACTGGCGGCTGAGTGGCAGTGCAGAGCCGGACGGCCCTGGCAGTGCCGGCGGCCGGGTGGCTAAGTCGGTGGGCAGCCAGGTGGCTGCACCAGCAGGCGGCCCCATGCCAGCCGCTGCAGTGCGATGCCGCCCTCCCTTGTCCAGCAGGAGGCGCGCCGCCTAAGGCGAAGTTCCCAACTGACAGCCTGTATAATGATGTAACACTCCTGGTTCTGGCTCCTCTATGTGCTTTCTGGTGCTGGCGGTCATGCCCCCTGCAACCTGTGTGTATGAGATACTCCATACACTCCTGGTGCTGGCTCCCTTATGTGCTTTCTGGTGCTGGCGGTCATGCCCCCTGCAACCTGTGTGTATGAGATACTCCAATACATGACTGACAGCCTGTATAATGATGTGATACTCCTGGTGCTGGCTGCATCTTTATGCCTTCTGGTGCTAGTGGACACGCCCCCTGTAGCCTATGTGTGTATGAGATGTATAAATGCTCCAGGATAAAGCCATGTGTCTTTGTCTCTCACATGTGTATAGCACAATACAGCATGTCAGCCTCATTTACATAATAAAGAAAATATGATTTTAGAATGATTAATGTATGAATTAACTGGGATAAAAGCTGGGTTGGAATCCTTGTGAGCATCGCTAAGAAGTAGCGGTGACAGAAATAGTTACAGAGACCTGATGACAGGTGTTCTTTAACCCCCTATAATGCCATACTGCAGTATGGCAGTAAATCATGATTTTCCTCCTCATTCATTACAATGTGCATATTGCACATTGTAATGAATAGATTAAAACAAGACAGTCTCGGGGGGCGTGGCTAGACCCTGAGCCTGATGGCAGCACATTGAGACAGCTCTGCAGCCCCGGTGCCTATTTTACCCTAAAGGAGGGGACCTACCCTGGCCCCTAAAGCTAAAAAGACCCCCAGAAGGGGAGTAAAGTCCTCAGGACCCCAGAACGCGAAACGGGTGGGCGAAATACCACTCACCCGCTTTTTCCTCCGCTCTTCTGCAGCAGCCAGCACAGGACCACGTGCTGCCCAGAGAACCGACGGCCTGCCGAGGAACCAGCCGCAGCCGACAGACGCCCTCACCATGGCACCCACGCCTGCAGCGGGTAAGCGGGGATCCGCGGTATCCACTGCCGCGCCGCCTCCACACGTGGCCCGCGGCGATCCAGTCCGGGCCTCTCAGGCCGCGCCGAGCCGCCATTCTGGCACGCAGCCAGACAGACAGCGCGGATCTCCTGAGGCGCAGCAGCGCCAGAATAAAGTGGCGCAGCAGCGCCAGAATGAAGCGGCGCAGCAGCGCCAGAATGAAATAGCGCAGCAGACTCCGCCCATAAGATGGGGCCACTTTTATATTTTTTTCCAGGGCCAATAAGACAAACACACACAAAAAAGGCTTGTTGCCATGGGGCGAGGGTGACATGCTCATTGCCAAGGGGGAGAGGACATGCTCATTGTCTAGGGGTCTAGTGGGAGGGGGACATACTCGTTGCCAAGAGGGATTGGGACATGCTTGTTGTCTAGGTAATATTTGCGGCAGGTAAAAACAACAGACGGGAAGTTAGATGGAGCACAATGGCAGAATTTTTTTTTTAACGTTTTTGCTCAATTTTATGTTTTGAGTTATCAGAGAATTTCCTGTGCAAAAACATCATAAAAAGGCAAAAATTGAGCAGATGTTAAACATACTCACATGAGAAGGAAATTAACAATACACTTGTGGATTCGGAGATGAGCAGAGAGTGCAGGAAGAAGATTTCATGGGGGACAGGTGAGGGGACAGGAAGAAGAAGATTCCAGAGACAGGTGATGAAAAACACAGAAGCACTTGACAACAACATGGCCAGCAAACCGCCCAAAGATTCATGCAGAACGTGCACCAGAAATGCTGAATCTGGCGCCCCCAGCACACTACACAGGCAAACTGCCCTGTTCTTATCCAAACAAAAACAACGCACAGGTAGAATTGAGGTTCAGGTCCCCTTGGAGTTGGTATATTTTAGTGACAGCATAAGTGAAATTAAAAAAAAAATGCTGAAAATAAATCAGGTGAACACAAGGGGAAAAAAAACAGGGGAAAACCAAACTGGCAGCGGAAAAACAACAGCACCAACACCCCCCCCCCCCTGCAAAAATATGAAAAAGTAAAAAATGTGCAAGAAAAAAATGCTGAAAATTCCCCCACACCAACCCACCCAAAATAATTTAGGATGAATCTTCCCCCTGTAGTAGCAATGGACCCACATACACCACCTCCAATGTGGTGTAGTTTTGCGTTCTTTTGAAATTCTCAGTTGATTAACCTGGTGTTGCTCGGTGTTGCACACTCAAGTTGATATATGCCTCTGTGGTGTATTTTTTCAGCCATTGTGCGACTTTAGAGTTGCATTTTTTTCTTGCTAAAAAACCCCCGCAAAACGATGTTTGCGTAAACATTTGTGACAATTATAGGCCAAGAAGCTACATAGGACTAATGATATATCTCCCCCATAATGTTTTTTCCTCATGATGCCATCTATTTTGTGAAGTGCGCCAGTCCTTCCTGCAGCAAAACAGCCCACAACATGAGGCTTGAGATGATGTTCTCAGGATTGCAAGCTTCTCCCATTTTACTCCAAATGTAACACTGGTCATTATGGCCAAACAGTTCCATTTTTGTTTCGTCAGACGACAGGACATGTCTCCAAAAATTACGTTTTTGTTACCGTTGGCTGACATTAATCTGTCTTTTTTATGTTTCTTTTGGAGTACTGGCTTCTTCCTGGGAGAATTACCTTATAATGTTAATACAATACCCATATAATAACACACTCTTATCAGCTTCAGCCAGCATCTTCACAATGTCTTTTGCTTTGGTTATTTGGTTGATATGCACATTTTGGACATTAATTTCTGGGAAACAGAACCCGTCTCCTTCCTGAGTGGTAAGATGGCTGGACGTTCCCATCTTGTTTGCCCTTGCATGTAATTTTACAGATAAACGAGGCTTCTTTCACATATCACCCAAGGATGAACTGATATCGCCAACCGCTCACCTGGCTGCGCTCCCCCCTCCTTCATGCCCCTTCATGCCCCAAGGTTATGTATTGGGGAAAATAATTGCAAGTGCCAGCAATAACCTAGCATTTGCGATTATTCCAGGGATTCTATACCACTGACGTGGCACAGAGGCCCTGATAAATATCCCCCAATGTCCCTACAAGACAATCCCCATAATTACATAAGAATGGTGACATTTTTGTAGACATGTTAATCCTGCTGTTAGGGCAAATGATGAGTGGAAGAAAGGACCTTCATTTCTCCTGGGAATCAGAAACTAAACACCTTAAAGTGAACCTGTCTGGAAAATTAACCCCCAAAACAATATATTTTCATAAACTGCCATTAGAAAGCATTGCCGCTATCCCTACAGTGTCCCTCTGCATGCCTTTAAACTTTAACAATCAGGTTCTAAAGTTGTATGCAAATGACCTGAGATGGGTCCAATTAATCATTATCATATTCAGCAGTCCTGCTTATTCATGAGTGGGAGGCACAGCAACCCCCCCAGTGCTTGACTGACAGCCTGTATAATGTTGTGACAATCCTGGTGCTGGCAGCCACGACCCCTGCAAGCCTGTGTGTATATGATACTCCTATACACGTGACTGGCAGCCTGTATAATGATGTTGACACTCCTGATGCTGGATCCTCTATATACTTCCTGGTGCTGGCGCCCCCTACAGCCTGTATGAGTAAGAAGTACTCCTATACACATGACTGACAGCCTGTATAATGATGTGACACTCCTGGTGCTGGCTGCCTCTATGTGCTTCCTGCTGCTGGTGGACACATTCCCTGTAGCGTGCATGTGTATGAGATACTCCTATACACAGGGGTGAACCAAGCCTGTCTGCTGCCTGAGGCAAACCATAGAGTGACCCCCCCCCCCCCCATATATGTAATATGTCAGGGCCCAGATGTGTCAGGACCAGATCCATCATTTTGGTAAGCAAAATGCATACAGCCTACCGCCATGTAGTATAAAATGCATACAGGGTGCCACCATGTAGTATAAAATGCATACAGCGTGCCACCATGCAGTATAAAATGCATACAGCGTGAAGCCATGTAGTATAAGATAGATACAGCATACCGCCATGTAGTATAAGATAGATACAGCATACTGCCATGTAGTATAAAATAGATACAGTGCACCGCCATGTAGTATTAAATTCATACAGTGTACCGCCATGTAGTATAAGATAGATACAGCGCACCGCCATGTAGAATAAAATGCATATAGCATACTGCCATGTAGAATAAAATGCATACAGCATACCGCCATGTAGTGTTAAATGCATACAGCATACCGCCATGTAGTATAAGATAGAAACAGTATACTGCCATGTAGTATAAGATAGATACAGAGTACCATCATGTAGTATAAGATAGACACAGCATACCACCATGTAGTACAAGATACAGCGTACCACCATGTAGTATAAGATAGATATAGCACACCGCCATGTAGCATAAGATAGATACAGCATACCGCCATGCAGTGCGTCCATACATACGTCCTCCATATGTTCATGTGAGTTCAGTGTCATCAAATTCGGCAGCACTTTACAAATACAAACATATACTGCATATACACACAGCATATACACACAAACATACATCATATACATTCACACCATATATACTCATACAGCATACACAAACACACATACAACATATATTACATAACATGAAGTTGCTTACTCTTTTGGTTTCCTGGTTGCAGTGCTGGCGGTTGGCTGCTGGCGAGCGGTTGGCTAACTCATGACTCAGCAGCGCCAGCGGCAGCCAGACAGCCGTGTCAGCGGGCGACTGACTGGCAGTGCCGGCGGCGGGGTGATTGTGTTGGCATGCGGCCATGTCGGCGATAGGCAGAGTGGCCTCGCTGGCGGCCGCGTTGCAGTACTGGCGGCTGAGTGGCGGTGCAGAGCTGGACGGCCCTGGCAGTGCCGGCGGCCAGGTGGCTGTGTCAGTGGGCAGCCAGGTGGCTGCACCAGCAGGTGGCCCCATGCCAGCCGCTGCAGTGCGTTGCCGCCCTCCCTTGTCTAGAAGTTCTCAACTCGCCTCATGGCAGGTGCACCCCTGCCTATACACATTACTGACAGCCTGTATAATGATGTAATACTCCTGGTGCTTGCTCCTCTATGTGCTTTCTGGTGCTGGCGGTCATGCCCCCTGCAACCTGTGTGTATGAGATACTCCATACACTCCTGGTGCTGGCTCCACTATGTGCTTTCTGGTGCTGGCGGTCATGCCCCTTGCAACCTGTGTGTATGAGATACTCCAATACATGGCTGACAGCCTGTATAATGATGTGATACTCCTGTTGCTGGCTGCATCTATATGCTTCCTGGTGCTAGGGGACACGCCCCCTGCAGCCTATGTGTGTATGAGAGATATAACTGCTCCAGGATAAAGCCATGTGTCTTTGTCTCTCACATGTGTATAGCACAATACAGCATGTCAGCAGATAAAGCACAAACACTAGCAATGCTTTACTATACATTACACACAGACATGAGCATGGGGAGAAGAGGGAAGGGGTAACAGAGGTGACATCACTGTCTCTCTCCATGAATTCAGCCTCATTTACATAATAAAGAAAATATGATTTTAGAATGATTAATGTATGAATTAACTTTGATAAAAGCTGGGTTGGAATCCTTGTAAGCATCGCTAAGAAGTAGTGGTGACAGAAATAGTTACAGAGACCTGATGCCAGGTGTTCTTTAACCCCCTATAATGCCATACTGCAGTATGGCAGTAAATCGGGATTTTCCTCCTCATTCATTACAATGTGCAAATTGCACATTGTAATGAATAGATTAAAACAAGACAGTCTCTGGTCTTCGGAAGATCCGAGGCTGTCATGGCAACCAATCGCTGCTCCCAATGACATAATTGGGGGTGGCAATCTAAACATAGATGTTGGGGGCCCACATGCCGCCCAGCAGCTTTCCCTGAGGCATTTAAAGGGTTAACACCCGCAATCGGTGCCAGCAACAACCACGGTTGTTACCGGTGGGAGTTTGCTGCAATATGCAGAAATCGCCCGCCTTGTATGGAGAGGGCTCAGCAAATGAGCCCTCTCCATACCCCCGCATCTGCGTGTGTGACATAGTAGTAGTAGTAGTATGTCAGTAAGGTGTAAATAATTGCACTAATGTTTGATTGAGTTTCTCTGTCTGCCCATTTGTTTCAGGATGGAATATAGAAAAGAAAGATAGATTCCCAATCCCCCACAAAATTTCTACAGAATATATAGAGGAACTGTACCCCTGGTCAGAGACAGTGTTTTCTGTAATGCCATGAAGGAAGCATTGGATGTGACTAATAAAGTTGCTAGTTGTTTAGCACTAGTTAGCTTCTGTAGGGGTATTAGATTTAATAGAATCTGTCACACACTACAGTTTCTCCCCGGGAGATGGGTAAATTAGAAATAAAACCATAGAAATATGGTTTCAGGGTTTTGAGAAGGAGAGGGAAAGGTTTGAGAAGACCCCTGTTGCCTTTCGGGGCACCTGAGTCTTGGCACACATTTTAAACACTGCTACAAACTCCTGAACATCATGTGACCACGAGAGCTACCAATACAACCTTTCTACCAGATACTTAGTGCAAACATTACCAGGGTGCTTAGTCAGCCATTTGCAATCGCGGCATTTCACACTGCATGTGCTGTCTGTTGCTTCCAGCTGCTTCTACTGTACTGTGCTGCAGCGATTTCTGCTCCAATCCCAGGGTGTGCGTTTAGGGGGATCTCTATACCCCAAATAGTAATTCTTTTTTGTTACAGAAGCCTCTAGGAAGAAACCTGTTTAATATCTACACAGCTGCTATAGTGATTTCTGCTCCTCTCCCGGGGTGTCTGTTATGGGATATCAGGGTAACACAAATTCCCATACTTTTGTGTTACTAAAGTTGAGAGCAAGAAATAGGTGTCAAATCCATAAAGTTTATACAGTGATTTTTGCTCCAGTTACAGGGTGTCTGTTGTAGGGTACCTCTATAACGCAAATTCCCATACTTTTGTGTTGCTAAAGTTGAGAGCAAGAAATTCATGTAAAATCCACATAGTTGATTAACCACTATGTCAGACAGAAAGGTGGCAGGTGGAGCAGGCAGAGGTCGCAGCACAGTAAGGGGATGTCGCAGCAGGAAGGACTCTGTGAAGCCAGAACTGCTGTTGTCATCTAGTGGCAGTGTGTTGATCAACAACCCAAAGGTTATTTATCAAAAAAAACATCTGACAACCTCAGCCAAGAGTCTGTGGGTTTGTCAGATACAACAATTATTTGGCATGGCCCGGGAGCTGGTCAGCGGCACTCACCTGTCCTCAACCAGCCTCTGTCCTTTTCTTTTCCCTCAACCAAAGGTGGTCTGGGCTCAGCATCACTGTACAGCGAGGACAAAGTGTTTGAGGACAGTCAGCAGCTGCTTGGCAGTGAAGAGGTGGCGCAGACATCCGCTGCTTCATGCAGTAGGCAGGCTGTGCATACTGACAACGTTGAGGAGAATAGCAGTAACAGGGAAGCGCAAATTGATGATGTGACCGATCGCACTTGGGAGCCGGGCGTAGCAAGGGATTAATCATCTTCGGGCGAAGAGAGTGTCAGCTTGCGCGTCAGGCAGCGGAGCAAGCAGCAAGTAACTACTGTGGCAATGAGTCAGCAGGGTGGCAGAAGTGCAAGGACGGGAGCCAAAAGTCCACGGGGTACAAACCCCGCTTTGGAGGTCCAAGTAAACAGTGGTACAGGGGGTCAGCGAGGCAGCGGCGTTAGTAGTTACTCAGTTCAGAGTGTTGGCAGTAAAATCACCACCTCGGCGGTGTGGCAGTTTTTTGTTAAGACACC